>WSTY01000173.1:0-28356 GCA_019633465.1 Tulasnella sp. 417
GACACCCCCGGCCAGCGGACTTTAATTCTCCTCACGAGCTCTGAAGATGAGTCCCGTGGGCTGCCCCCAAGGGCGCTGGTGTTCCGACCAGGAAGAGGGTCCCAGGCTGTAGTAGAATTCTTGCGCAAGAACGATGTCGACCGAGATGGCCTGATCAAACTCAGCAGCCGGCCGGTAGAGGGTTGCTTGGGCCTCATCAACGTTGAGGGAGGTACAGTCCATCTTCCAGTTCCCATTTACACAGTGTTCAAGACTAATATGCTGTATTCTGGGACCAGACATTTTCCTCATCGTAGTCACCTCTGCAACTGTTGTTGACAACATTCGTCCCTCCGCCGTCAACGCCGAGGTCGTCTCCCGAATTCACGAAATCGCGTTCTACTGCTTAAACTCCTCTCGGTTTGACGGTCCTTACGATGACACCCCCACCACGCCTTCTAGCTTCGATGCTGTGGACTCGATCCTGTCCCGAGATCAACAGTCTTACAACTCCTTTGCTGCGTCATCGCAGCCCTCCATTTACGAACATCCGTGTGCGCCACTAAAGAAGATCCTTTCCTCTGGAACATTCTACTACGCCCCATATCCTTATTGGGATCTCTCATCCCGATTATCGGAGCGGCTGAAGCGGCAGCGGGATGGTATGAACATCCACGACATGGCAACATTCGATCCGCGGTTTATATGGAACGAGTACATTGCACGGAGCCTCTTAGATTTCAGGGAGCGATTGAGTTCGGAGGAGAGAATAGAGTTTGATCGATGCCAATTCCTGGTATGCTTCGTACCATCACCCATTGATCAACCCGGTCTGACGCCGAGACCAGATCCTTGCCATCCAAGGCTATGTTGGGGTGTTTCCCGTCGCTCTTCCTGCGCCCCCATCCTCGGGATCTCCCGTTATTGGTACTATTGGCCTCATCTCTCGGCTAGGCTGGAAGCGAGCAGGTACCAGATTTAACACTCGGGGCGTTGACGATGAGGGAAATGTAGCGAATTTTGTAGAGGTTAGTGTGGAAGCCGTATTGTTTCAGGTAACATACCAACGGATTTTACACCACAAAGTCAGAAACGATCTTCAGTACCTCAGAGACGACGTTCAGCTACGTTCAAGCCCGAGGATCCGTCCCTCGTCAGTGATACTGCACATGCCTTCGGTCGTATTTTACTGAAGCAAACACCACACAGTTTTTTGGGAGCAGCAGGGCATACAGACGTTTGGGCATCGAATTCAGATTACTCGCCCTCCACAAGCTACGCAGCCCGCGTTTGAACGGCATTTCGCGCAATTGGTCGACGAGTACGGGGCCGTGCACGTCATTAATCTACTCGGACAGAAAGAAGGAGAATCTTTGATATCTTCGGCCTATAACCAACACATTCAAAAGACTATCCATGCGATGGGAGATTATGCCGACATCGGTGCAACCAATTTCGACTTTCATAGCGAGGTTCGTATGCGAGGACATGACAGTCTTGTCAGCACCGTACCGAGATTGGATGGTGTTCGGCGGTCTTCGGAGCAATTTGGCTTCTTAACTTGCTCTTTTGATTCTGACGAGCCCATCACGGAGCAAAGAGGTATCTTCCGGACCAATTGTCTTGACTGGTTGGTGATCTCCCTCTGCGTACCATATCGTTGGCTTACTTGGATGCTCCAGCCTAGACCGGACGAACTTTGTTCAAGACATCATATCCCGCACAACTTTGGAACAGTTCTTGTTCAACATTAACCAAATCTGGGTAAACTCCGGGGGCCTTTGGAGTTCTCATCGTGAACTTTGGGCAGAAAGTGGAGATGCTTTGTCTAAGATATACGCTGGCACGGGAGCTCTCAATACAAGCTTTACGCGCACCGGGAAGCGCACTCTGGCGGGTGAGCCTTTCGACCCGGCCCAAACACTCTGATCTTTGACATTTTTTATTATTAGGCGTTCTTTCTGATGCAACGAAAAGTGTCAGCCGAGCATATATCAATAATTTCCAGGACAAGGCTAAACAAACCGCTATCGACATGTTTCTGGTAAGTTTCCGTTCAAATTTCAAGGCGCTTGTCAACCTCACCAGGTGGACGGGTTCCAGGGTAACATAAGTTCCCAACCTCAAGTGTTGATCTTCGACCCTATTCACGACTCGGTTCGAGCTACACTACGCGAGAGGTAAATGATCGTTTTAAAACTCTTGGCTGCGTTAACCGGGATTTTACAGAGTTGCGGAATATTCAACCCGGAAGACACTAACGATCTTTTCTGGCACATACAACCTCAACGGTAGAGTGCGAAATTCACAGCTCCTATTTAAATTCCTTTTCTGAACTATAGATTTAGCCTCCATCCGAACCCCTGCATGCATGGCTATTCCCAGAGTCCGAGCGAGGTCGGTTTATCGGTTATGCACACCATTTTGACGTCTTACCCACGAGTTCTTAGAATATCCCTCGTAAGTATTGTTCTAGGGTTGTTGAAAATCCCCTCCTGAAAAACAAATGGCGTTGCGCAGACCGGATATCCTGGCTATTGGTTTTCAGGTATGTCGGAACAACCAGCAGCGTCCTGTTACTTTATCAATACATCTACCCCAACAGGAAATCGTTCCCCTCAACGCTCAGCAAATCATACAAGCGGATCCTGCAAAGAAGTAAGCTTTCTCAAGACCCCACCTGTGCTTTGTCTTACTACCGATTCTCCGCCCAGGCGTGAATGGGAAGCCCACATTCAGAAAACCATCGAGAAACGGGGCAAATACTTAATATTCAGAAGTGAACAGGTTAGCTTCTCCTTGAGCCGTTCCGGGACATGATACTGACATGTAGCTGGTGCATTGAGCTTGTCGGTACGGCTTTGTTCGTCATTGTCAAATCGGAATTAGCGGGCGCGCTCCGCAATGTCGAAGCAGCAACGCGAAAGGTAAGTTCTTATCTTATTCCGTCATCCCATGATCCTTCTCATTCCGACCTTAGACAGGCTTACGTGGCATGGCTGGGAATAAAGGAGCCGGTAAGCTCGACTAACTTCCTTTCATCTCATTGGTACTTACCTCGAATACGAATAGTGGCAATCCGTTTTGACTACCATGATACTAGCTTTTGTTTCTTGACGGCCCATCTTGCTGCTGGGCACCCCAATGTAATGGAGCGCAACAACGATTACCACACTATCGATAACGGGCTCCGCTTTTCGAAAGGCCGTAACATTAAGAGCCATGAGTGAGTTTCCCAGCATGCATGTCATTGACCTTTGCTGAAATCATCTTGTTTAGTGTGGTAGTGTGGGCGGCTGATACGAACTATCGCGTCGATCTCGACAATGCGGAAGCCAGGTCTTTCGCAACGTCTCGCAATTTCAGGCCAATGATCGCGGCAGACCAGGTGCGTTATCCCGTCTGAACCTGATTGGACCCTCGCTGAACAAGTTCCCCTAGCTTATTGATGCCATGAACGCCAATGAAGCATTTTCGAGCTATCGGGAAGGGTCGCTGACGTTCCCACCAACGTATCGTTATGACCTGCACTCTGACAACTACGACACGAGCGAAAAGCAACGTATCCCAGCATGGACAGGTGAGCAAATACGATGATCCGTGCGGCATGACAGTTACCGATTGAGTCGTGGCACAGATCGCATTCTCTACCGAGGACTTCCTACGTATTTGCGACTTGTATCCTACTCTCGTGCCGAGCTCCGTGGATCAGATCATCGACCTGGTGGGTTGACTCCCGAGCCTCGAATATCCTTCAATAGGGTGCTGACGATGAGACCTATTGCAGTCTACGCGATCTTCAAGTGTGATGTATTAGTCATTGATGCTGCCAAAAAGAATTCCCTGCAAGATGAAATACTTCGACAGCTGACTACTACAGATGGCGATGAATTATTGGAAGAAAAGCTTTCCCGAACTGTCATTGACGACGGCTTCTCAAACGATTGTGAGTGGCTCGGTGCACAAACTCGCCAGAATTAAGTCTAAAAGTGTACCCAAAGTACCACCACCAAGTTCGGCTGAGATTAGTTGGTGGAAAACGCCAGGTGAGAAGGCTGTCACTTCTCCGCGAGTATTAAGCTGATAACCCCACTTCAGAGCACCCCGACGGTATATTCTCGGCAGATTTTATGCCAGTATTGTCGTCTTCCACCAATCCCTTCGATTCTGATGCTACTTCAGCTGCATCTTCATCAGAGGAAGAGCTCTACCGACAAGTTCGACCGATTCCGACAACCAGCTCGTAGTAAAACGTAGATTTTCTTTACACTCTTGCCGTAGCCGACAATAATAATTGCAATTAAATATGCAGAATGAGATCGACCCGATATCAGCTTGCTGCGGCTAAATGTTCTCATATTCCTAGCCCATGACCGTCGATGATCTTTCCCAACTTGCCCATCATCCACGGCGCGATAGCGAAGAGATCCTTGACACCGAAATTCGCAAACCGGCCGTGAAACATTAGTTCTTCGGCAGTGAGATCGCTTCTTGGGTGTCGTGAATCAATGATCTGAGCGGTCAACCTAGGGATAGTCCGTCCAGAAGGTCAGAGCGGCGCATCGCCATGATTCGAACTGACGCACAAGAGTGGGCCTGCCCAAGCTTTGCCATCCTCTTCATCCTCTCCGCTACCCTTCCATCGAGTGTCGGCATCACCTGGGGTGTAATTGGGATAGTTTGCGAATTGTCGAGATGGAGTAGGATGCCGGAGAACCGGGTATCCATTTCCGGTTCCTTGATTCGCTTTCTTGCCCCCTTTTGCCCGTTGATCGGGGGTTCGTCCAGCTGTCGGCGCATTAGGATTGTCCTGCGTGCTTGGCTGTGCTGGGGCGTGAGGTATGTCTTGCTGCGGAATGTCTGGCGTACTCGATGGGAGTTGAGCTGGCTCTTCTAGTTGGAGAACCTGACCCTCTGGGGGTGGTGATAAGGACATCCTTCTGCGACTGCCGACCCCTACTAATCTTGACAAGATACCTGGGGAGCTCGGTCCCACAGGTGATGTGGCCGCTCGTCCCGCATGTTCGTCGAGACTGCGAGTTCGAAAGATGGAGATTCCACGTATCGGAGACGAAGGAGTTGACGAGCTGCTGGCGCCTAAGGGATCGGCGACGGTAGTACTCCACGAGCGACCCCGAAACACGGAAGGAAGAAGAGCTGAAGCAGCGGCGGAAATTGAATGGGTGGACTCCCTCGAACGGGTCGGCTCCAGTTCAAGGGAGACCGGGGATGCAGGGGATTCTGGAGTCTGGGGTTGATTAGGAGGTCCGATTGCCGAGCCTTCAGCATCATCCCCATCCTCGTGTCCGGGCTCGGGTGGTAACGGTTCAGACTTGGAGAGGTTCACTTCACTACTCGACGGAAAAGGTTTTTCGACGCCAGGGGGGTGAAGCAACATTTTGGCGTATTTATTGGCGTAGAATGATTTTGGATGATGAAGGGTTCCGAGTGCTAAGATGCGAATGTCGGCGAGTTCGACGACCACTCGAACTTGTGTTGGCTGGTGCGCCAAATCACTCTGCGTCCTGGAAGCTCAACGTCAGGGATCTAGGAACGGAACGCCATGATATGTCTTCCCAACATACTTCAGTTCCTCGAATACCGCAAACGGTTCATAATTTCGGCTGTATGCAGCGGTTACGTTGAGGTGGCCATGTCTACATGAGGCTAAAATGAGTCGGGGAGCAATCCTGCGCTGACCGGGCACCAGCTACCTTGTAAGGTACACGTATGTGCACCATGCTTGGGTGGTTGTACAATTCGTATTTAATCGGTGCCACACGTTCCATAAGATCCTAGAAAGGACAAGCTGATTGTCAAGAAATCGGGCATGTGCAATGCGTTCGCTTGCCATACCGTAGAAATTGTTCTTTCGGGCGAGAATATCTCGCGTTTCTCCACGATGGTAGGAACCGCCGGTTTATGGCCTCATCCCAGTAGTAGTCGGGCAGGGTTGGAAGAGTGACGTCGAAGAGGAGAAAATGTGGAGGCGCTAATGACAAAATGTCGATGAAGTTCTGCCTTGGCATTGCTCCATGTTCGCCAAGGGTCGCTAGACAAGTTAGATTTGAAGGGTCTTGATCCGTCAGGATGGCGAGGATCACTGGGCGCCACGGATTGAGGAGCGGATCCTGACAAATGCGTCTGAAATAACGGGAGATTTGGCTGGCAGCAACGATCGAGGGAGTGGGGAGCTGGGAAAGAATATCAGAGAGAATTTCTACAGGTAAATCGTGAACGGAGGCCATCGGGGGATATCCAAAGTGTCGTGTGGTTTGCCTTGTCAGTGGAGTTCTCAGTCTAGAGGATCGGCGTCACGTGCTGGGAGATCTTCACCGCGGGGGTAATTTCGTAACTCCGCTCTGGTGCCTTGTTTGGGTTCGAACCGTGCAAGACCCCAACACACACCTTCGACATTAACTCTCGCTCTCTCTTTCTCTACCTCTCCAGATAGTCTCTAGGCATGGCTGAAACGCGCAGAGTCGTCGCATATGGTCGCAAGAAGCAGAATTTTGTCACTGTTAAAAGCAGTTCGGTTCTCCCATCCCCAACCTCAACACCCCCACGACGAAAGCAAGAAGTAATTGTGGTCGATGACGACTCTTCGTATCCGCCTATCGAGTTCATTCCAGAGCCAAACAAGCTCGGCAAGTCGAGTTTAAAAGGTGCCATGGAGGCTGCCAGAAAGCAGCAGGTAAACAAAGAGAACGCTACCCAAACAGGCCACGCCCGTCATGCCTCAAAACGGATTTCTACGAAACCTGCAGTTGCAGACACGATCCAGACAAAACAATACTCTCCTGGAAGGCCGACAAAAGCCGCCCCGCGACGTAGTCGTGCACCCGTTGTTCATGCAACAAAGAGCCCAGTGGCTGTTCGTTGCCCGTTAGGAGTCAAGGCCGTGGCACAGCATATCAAGGCTCCAGCAGTCAAGACAATAGAAATAATTACTCTTGATAGCGATGGCTCCGAAGTTCGGCGAGAGGAGCGGAATCCGCCACGCTCCATTATCGATCTCTGTTCACCGAGCGGGTCATCGAGAGCAAGCTGGGAGGTCCGAAAGGCGAAAGCAAACTTGACTGCAGGCCGCAACCGGGCTCAGCAGAGGAAGAAGATCCCGCCAAACCGCGTTGTATCGGACGAGAGCGAGAGTGACGAAGATCCAATAGTATTCTCCCCGCGGAAGAAAGCAGCACCCCGACAACGGAAGTTAGTTGTCGTGTCCGACGACGATGATGACGCCGACGACGCCGAGACCACTCCCTTGTCCCAACCAGGACCTCCCGCCAGAGATGTGACTCAACCTAAACTCGGCCCTCGGAGCAGCGTCTCAAAGAAGCTGGAGACCGCACCGCCAAAGGGAGAACGACTTACGGGCCGTGCACGGGGATCGCTCCTTGGACCGGGTGTGCGGCCCTCTCAAAGCCAGAGTCAGAATCTCTTCGGTGGAAAGAACACTCGGGCCCGTGTTAGTGAAGCTATCGCATCTCTCCCAAAAGACGTGATTGATTCTATCGCTCGGACTGGAGACCTCAGCGTTGCCCTTGGCCACTTGACACCGCAAACACGTCGGCATCTAGAAGGCGGAGAAGTATCTGAAGACGAAACTACACCTCAGTCGCCATCTAAAGGGAGTCGGGCGTCAAATACGCGGCGGCTCGAGGATATCACAACCAGTATGGGAAGATTGGTACTCGCGAAAGGTGAAAAGTCTTCTCAAAGGACCAAACCACCTCCCAAGGAGCAAAAGCAATGCCCTATAAGCCCTTCCTTGAAGTCCTTACTTGAAACCTGCAACCAGTCGGAGGTAATGGACTTCGAGACATTTATCTCGGAATTCCCGCAGGAGCAAATACATGGAGAACAGGCGGGTCAAGTTTCCTTCCGGAAACTCGGTGAAGCGTCCTACTCGGAAGTCTTTGCCATAGGCGAGGTCGTCATCAAAGTTGTTCCTCTGCTTTCCGACGGTAAAGACCAGACCCTGCGTTCACAAGGACCCCCAACGGTCGACATGCCCAGTACCTCTGCCCCAGCAGACGTGAATCAAGAAATTGTCATTACCCGCGAGATTGGCGAGCTTCAGAGCAGGTTCACCAAGCTTCTTCGGTAAGTCGTTCTTAGTCTTCTCGGTCGACTGAATGACACTAAACTCATGCTGTCATATCGGCCAGGGCGGTGGTGGTCAAAGGTGCTTACCCCCAATCACTTTTGGATCTGTGGGACGAATATGACCAAACTAAAGGCTCTGAGAACATCCGTCCTAGTAAGTCCATTCTGCTTCTCCCTAAGATGGCCACTCGCTAGACCTGATTTCCTTGACGCTTCTTTCAGGTGTACTCCCACCTTCAACCTATTACGCGCTAATCATCCTACCAAATGGCGGGACGGACCTAGAATCTTATGTATTTCCCGCCCGAGGGGGATGGAAAACCTGCGTTTCGGTGTGGTGGCAGATTGCCAGAGCATTGGGTGTGGCTGAGGACGCCCGTCAATTCGAGGTGGGTAATTCTCTTGCCTTGGGCAATCGGTACCCCAGTAACGGTTGAATGTTTTCTTTGTAGCATCGAGACTTGCATTGGGGGCAGGTTCTGGTGCAAGACAGCCCAGAAGAATCTGGAGGTGTCTCAGCGACAATCATTGACTTTGGTCTGTCAAGAATGGTCAATGCTTCCGGAAAGTCTCTTTTCACCACGTTTGAGCCCGAAATCTTTGATGGGAAAGGTAGGCAACAGAATCATTTGCCTCTCGCCAAGACCTCGATTTACATTCTGGGCATCAATCATTAATAGGGGACTACCAATTTGACATCTACCGCATGATGAAGGCACACGTCGGGGACGACTGGGGACAATTTAAACCCCTTACCAACGTGATGGTACGTAGATCCCTCAAAGATGGCTTTTTCATATTCTGACGCTTCCGGAAATGGTTAGTGGCTTCATTACCTCGCCGTTAAACTGCTCAAACACAAGGGCCTGCGTCGGCCTGCCGCAGCTCGGAGAAGTTCGGCTCGGACAAAGCCAACGCCAGCCCAGCTCGAGCGAGAGGAAGAACGTGTCTATTATGAGACACTGGTCGAGATTGAAGCTTATCTTGGACAGGCAGTTAAACCAGCGGCGAAGCGGGGCAAGAAAGCCCAGGCGACGGAGATGGAACTGCCCAAGAGCGCTTGCGATGTATTGATATGGCTTGCGGAAAGGACGAAGGATGATGACGAGGAATAATTGGATTATCGGTCTTGTTTTGTGCTCGTGTTTTTTTCGCTGTCTCGCTTTCCTGTTTCCAACTGCCAGGGTTCTAATTACTTCTATTATTCAGTGGCTAAATGCATTAAATGTTTAGGACTTCTGCAACGACTGCTGGAGGACTTCCACGATTTTATCTCCGATTTGTGTCGTGGTTACTGAGCCACCCAAATCCTTGGTTCGAAGGCCGTATCCGCCCATGTCTTCAGTGTCGAGCACTTTTCGTACAGCGGCCTCCACGGCCTTCGCTTCCGTCTCAAAGCGGAGAGAATACCGCAGCAGCATGGCCAAGCTGAGGATTGTGCCAATTGGGTTAGCAATGCCCTGCCCTGCAATATCCGGTGCGGAGCCATGGATTGGCTCGTACAAGCCAGGCGCTGCTTGAGTTGGAGAAGGGAAACCGGCGAGGGATGCGGATGGCAAGAGACCGAGAGAGCCAGGAAGGACGCTGCTTTCATCCGAAAGGCTACAAGGCAATCATCGTAAGCAATCTTGTCGCTGAATGGGTGAAACCACCGACTGACATATCGCCGAACATGTTTTCAGTGAGGATGACCCCATTCAGTTTTCGGGGATTGGCTACAATCACCATCGCCGCCGAGTCAACGAGGTTATGATCGAATTTGAGCTGAGGGTACTCTTGTTCCAGAGTCTGTGTGACGACCTTTCTCCAGAGTCGGGAGCTCGCGAGTACGTTGGCCTTGTCGATAGAGTGGATGGCCAGAGGTGGGTCTGCAGCGAGGGCAATTTGCGCCGCAATGCGTGTAATGCGCTGGACTTCTGGAACCGAGTATATCATTGTGTCCCATGCCACTCCGTCTTCACCATCACTGGTGGTGCTCTGAGCCTCCTTCCGGTCGCCGAAGTACAGGCCACCAATGAGCTCACGGACAACTATGAAGTCTGTTCCTTTGGCAATTTCTGGCTTTAAAGGAGATGCCGCGAGGAGAGAATCCGATGCGAAGGAGGCCGGACGGATGTTGGCGTATAAGCCGAGGGCCTTGCGGAGGGTAAGGAGACCTTGCTCTGGTCGCACAGGGCCGAATCCCCACTTTGGCCCGCCAACGGAACCTTCGGGAAAGGTTAGTGTCAGCTATCAGCTGCTGATGTTCTTCTCACTAACCCATTAAGATGGCATCTGCTGCTTTACAGGCCTCCAGAGTCGCGTCGGGGAGTGGAACGCCATGATTGTCGATCGCAATACCGCCGAAGTCGTGCTTTTCGATGAGAAGAGTAACATCCGTTCGAGAGTCTGCGACAACTTGAAGAACCTTGAGTGCTTGTTCTACCACCTCGGGCCCTGCAAATTGAGGTCAGTAAAGCTCCGTGCGCCCCATGACTTGGAGTGAGCTACCAATGCCGTCGCCAGGGAGGACTACGATGCGATGACTGTCAATGAGGGTTAGTCTCTAAGCCCTGCACTGCCGGGAACAAGTACTCACGTCGTTTTGGACATTGAGAGTTGTTCGTGCGCAGGAGTACTTTGGAAATGGTCGGCCGACTGAATATTGGGGAACGTTCGGCTTGGTCACGCATATCTCCGTCTCGAGCGAACAGTGTAAGCGCCCAAGGACTGTGCCATCCAGTCAATTTTCCCCAATCCGTCATATTACCCCCGGACGATGTCAACGAATCAACAACCAAAGGTGGACACTTTAGTGCTCGATGCAGGGCCTCTAATCGAACGCAAACCACTCCGTGGTCTGGCAAAACGCTATGTTACGACGCCACAAGTTGTTCAGGAGCTGAAGGACCCGCGAGTGCGAGAATACTTCGAACAGTTACCTTTACTAGAGGGTGTTAATGTGGAAGTTAAAATGCCGAATGCAATGTCTGTTTCAAGAGGTAAGCAGACGCTTCAGCATCAGACAACCGCGTGCTAAGTCTTTCATTTTCGAACAGTCATTGCTACTGCAAAGAAGACGGGAGATTACTCCACGCTCTCTCAACCAGATTTGTGCGTGATAGCGCTTACTTTAGAGTGCCATGAAGCCACGAAAGCGAGCTCTCAGAATACCGTCGAGGTTCCAAGTGATCCATCGGGAGCTTCGATTTCGGAAGAAGGCTCTGCTCCAACCCAGGTATCCCATTCATACCCATTTATGCTACGATAACTGATTTGCTCAATCCGCTCTCGATGTCCCTCAGAACGAACCCGACGTGCCCAATAGCACTCAAAATGACTCCGTGATGGATAAACTGGCTGTTAAGCTCGATGAGGCCTGCTTAGAGGATACATCGTCCTCCGATGTTGACGAACCAGAATCGCCGGGTCCATCAACGGCAGTCGACCCCCCACAGTCCGACGTTTCTTTCATCACGGCCTCATCATCAACGGTCCGTCATGCCCCCCAGCAAGGAACCCTTTATGAAGACCCATCATCCGAAGACGACGGCGAAGGGGAATGGATCACGCCGACGAATGTGCGAAAGCACCAGGAGCGGGCAAAGAGTGCAGCGCTGATACCAGCCGAAGCTGAAGCCGAAGAGAGTGTCGTTCCCGTTGCATGCATGACTGCGGACTTTGCCATGCAAAACTGTCTCCTACACTTGGGTCTCCAATTGGTCAGCTATGACGGGAAGAAGGTCTCTCAAGTGAAAACTCACGTCCTCCGATGTCATGCATGTTTCAAGTAAGTTCTACAACGCCTTGAACCTCCTGATAAATCAAATCGACTCATTACTCCCCCAGGATTTGCAAGGACCAATCGAAGAAGTTCTGTCCAAGTTGTGGAGGTCCGACCTTAACGCGCGTTTCCGTCACGCTCAAAGCTCCCGATTCTGGCTCCCCGAATCAGGAGCCAGAACTCGTGGTCCATCTCAAGAAAAATTATCAGTGGAAATTACGCGGAACAAATGCTGACCTCCCTCCACCCCGGATGGGGCACGCGAAAGGAGGAGGCGAACCAACGATCATCTTACGTGAAGACCAAAAGGAATGGGAGCGTGGGGTACGGTCAGAAGCACTTCGCAAAAAGAAAGAAGAAAGGCGAGTACAAAAGGCATTGAACGAGAAGGAGAAGAGGGGAGACGATGCGGTTTGGATGGACGCTGATTGGGTGCCGTCTCTGCTGGCTGGAGGGGGTTCGAGACCTGGGCGTGGGTTGCCAAGGATTGGTTACAAGGTCCCAAAACCTAATAGGAGGAAGTAATCGATCTCTATCTGTAGTTGAAAGCTTGATGCATATATAAGTTGACACCGTCTTGGAGGCCGAGATTTGGCTGACACGAGCACCACCGGAACAAGCAGAGACAAGCTCGACTCTGCGTTCCAGGTCGAGCAACCACCTACCACCCCATCAGGCCTCTCATATGAGCCAGCCTACCTCAATACCTGTACATACAGCCCTCAAGGAATATCTGCAAGAACCACACTTAAATGAACCTGGTCGTATTTCCTCCTCTGACCGGAAATGGACGGAGACAAAGGCGTTCTTAGACGACCTCCTTCGATTTCTCGACAGCTTTCCTCGAGCTGGGTTATGGTACTCAGACACAGCTATTACAGCAAAGTTGTCCCTTGAAGTCATTTCTAAGGCGTTTGACTGCCTTGATGGTATCCATCGCGGCGAGGAAGGTTCCGAACGGAGTTGGCTGACCAAGTTACTCACTTTTGTCGGAACTATGGAGGACTGGATCCACCGCGACCCCGAGCTTGGTCAAACCTCGCAAGGGCATCAGCCGGAAAATCCGTCTCCTCTTCAGCTGCTGAACCAGGCTTTCAGCACCCTAGACCTCGTAGTTGCGTCGTTTCACCGCGACTTCACACCAATCAGAGGCTGCAGAGAAGAAGCTTGGGCGGAGGGCAAGAAGGTCACAGCTGAATTTCTCGAAGCGACCCACGGTAGGAAATTGCATATATTGCATTTGCACTCTCTAACCAACCATGCCTCCAGACATGATATCCGCCTCTGTGGCCACCCCTTTTGCACCGTTCCAACTGCACCTTTGGAAGGCACCAAGAATATCACAACTGTCTGAAGTGAATGAGAATGTAAGTCATTTGGCTATCGTCGACGGAACTAGGTGATAATGGAGGTTTGGGCATCAGGATGGAGCGGCTGTTTTCATTATTCGCCAGGGCTGGCAGGCCGCAACTTGCTTGCTCGACCTCTTGCGCATCCTTCGGCTTGCCAACTCCGAAAGGCTTCTCTCATGCTCCGACTTTCTTTGTGACCACGCACAGCCAGTGGACCGGGCGGAAGAGTCGGTGGTAGAATTCTGCTTCACAGTACCTTTCCCAACTCCGGCCAGGAAGGCTCTCGCGATTGCAAGATTAATTGAGGTTCTCTCGTTATCAAAGGACTCGATTTTATCTCCCTCCCAAAACCAGAAGGATGTCGTTCGAGTCCTCGCAAGACGCCTTGACCAGGGTGCAAGCGATGATTGGAAGGTGGTAGATGAAGCACTATCGGAAGCACTCCCAAAACTACACGGGAAGAATTTGAGCGGGCACATCCTGCCCGAACTTCTCGATTTGCTTGCGGATGATGAATGGAGAGAAAGAAACAAGTCTCTTATTGTAAGTTTTTCGAATGCTACCTCCGACATCTTCAGCCTTAGAGCTTCCTTTGCGTAGCCCGCATGCCTTGGTTACCTAAGGTTGGGGTCTGCGACTGCGCCTCTCGCTCAACTCCATACTTTGTCGGACCTCATTCCAACACTCGTTCCAGAAGACTCTGATGGGTTCCTCCGTGAGATAAACGAACGAATTGCATTTCTTGAGAACTCTATCTCTCCCAAAGAGGCGGCGGATCGGAAACGCAAACGAAACGAGGAAGAGGACGCGAGGTCTTTTGTTGAAGCAGAGGTGTGCAAGGTACTGATGCAGGGACAGACGAGTATGGGCCTAGACAAAGGGTTGAGACGCGGAGACTGGGTTGAACAAGTTATCAAGCTAGCCACGAATGCATGTTTGAGGTCCGCCTTATGAGAGCCCTGTCGTACGAACGATGTGCTGACTTGCGGTGTCAGAAAATTGCCAAATACCTCTCTGAAGGACCGCAAGGAGACTGCAGTATTCTTAAAGCGGCTTCCTTGTCTAATCAACCACCCTCACCAGAGACACTCCGAATCCCCCGGGTCCCAAAACGAGGCTCCGCCTCGTTGTATGTCCGCTTCACTATCAATCTATCAGGGCCTTTTGGATGCGAAGGACTCCCGACCGGATACGGAGCTTCGAAGACTCGCATTCGGAACTATATCCCAGTTTCTGGCGCATAGCTTCGTCAACGGACCTGACCTCAAGAAGCTTTTGCCGATATTGCGGGCCGGCCTGACCGACGAAGACAGAGGAGTACGTCTTGAGGCTGGGTAAGCCCTTTAGTGCTTCTTGATGCTTCTGTTAGGTTTGCCTCTGAGATAATTACTTAGCAAAACAGTGAATGCCGCCGTACAATGCATCCGTTTACAGTGCCACCACTGCCTCCCAGAAGCTAGTCCGATACTTTCGTTGCTGAAGGAACTCATCAGCGGGAGTAGCCCACGAGTGAAGGAAACGACTCTCACGAGCTGGGGTATACTTGGAAAGTGAGGTGCTCGTCCAGTTGGGTCGCCCTTATCTCACCCAATATTCCCCTACCGCACCTTTTCTTAGGATCGCCGATTTGGAACTGGAGGGCGATGTTCTACTTGAACTGGTCGCTCAGCTTGGACAGTCGACAAGCTTGATTCAGGCTTTAGCTTATTCTCAAGTATGTTATCTTATCCTTCAGGGCGTTTCATGGCTCATCCTTGTGAACTTCTCCTAGTTGCTTTCATTGGCCAAGTTCCACGAGAAAGGACCTTTTGCTCTGTTATCCCCACACCTCCAATCCATCAGCTGTTTTGTTACCGCAAGAATCTGCTCCGGGCCCTCGCACCTTCAAGAAACCTGCCGCTTCCTTGGAAGGTCTATCCCCGACTTTCTTGCCATCTCGCAGATCCATACTCTGCCTGAGCTTGTGGCGACGAAAAATAGGGAGGCAATTGCGGCGATGGCGGTGCATATGGACAAGTCCGTTGGAGCTCTCCTGTTACCACTTTCCTCAAAGATTCTTGCACATGTTCTGATGCTGCCCGGTGAAGATGAAAGCTCGTCTGCCTTGGCCTTCTTCGCCGCAGCCGTGGTCGAGGGATCACACGAAGCTATAGGGTTGGATATGTTGTTAAACAGCCACCGCATGGAGATTATTTCCGAGCTAGTCACGAGTATGGGTGAAGATGAGCAGTCGCGGAAGGTGAGCTCACGCTTGGGACTCGACTTCTGCCAGTTGATGGAATGAGTCCCTATAATTTCAGGCCATCACTGCCCTAAGCAGACTGCAACGTCGTGACAACAGGGAAAGGAAACTCACTCTGGGAGAATTCCTCCAGCCACATACGCTTGGAATCTTGGCACATCTCAATTCTGCAATCATTTCCAGTCGAGGGAAGACAGCCATTTCCCGCAAGCTCCAGGTTATCAAGAGCCTTGGGGCCTTGATTAAGACCGTCGGCCCTTCAATTAGTAACATAACCCCTCAAGTAAGCTCAATCCTTGAGTTCGTTGCGTCGTCTCAGAGAACTGATGGGAAACTAGATCATGGCTCTACTCCAAGGTGTCGTTGGCAACCTCGATCTCGCAGACTCAGCCCTGGAGACTTGGAGAGCTTTGGTTGTTACCCTTGCCTTCATGGACCTGGCACCTCATGTGGGCGCCATCGCTGCAGCGATGGTTCACGGTTGGCCTTCTTTCAGTCCCCGAGGCAGAGTAACCGCCCAGGAAATCGTGAACTACATGTTTATCGAACATTTCAACGACATGAAACCACCCCTAGACCAGATTGTATCGTTACAAGGGATACCAGAATTCGAGCGGGCAAACCTTGAGCTCATGTCCCATCGTGCTGGACCTCTCGAAGAGCAGCTCCAGGGCTTCCTAAAACGAATAGTCAGCGACAACGTTTCGATCAGCACGCAATCCCTCGCAGATTTCAAGGCTTTCATGGAGACAAATTCCGCATTCTTTCATGGCCTGTCCGCTGGGGATGTGTTCCATCCTATAATCGGGCAAGTGACCAGGGCCATGTTCGTGTGCGGCAGCCGGGACGGAGAGGAGTTTGAAAAAGTTCGCAATCATGCCTATGACTGCATCGGGGCTCTTGGTGCTCTCGACCCCGATCGATTCGACCCCGCGCCTGAGAAGCTACCGTTTGACTTTCTCATGTACAATTTCAGCCAGGAAGAAGAAAGCGTGGCTTTCGCTATTCACCTTATCTGTGATGTCCTGGCAGGTGCATATCGGGGGGCAAACGATATTACCTATCAAAATAATCTGGCCTACACCATTCAAGAACTCCTAACCTATTGCGGATTTACGGCGGCACTCGTGCAGCCGACACAGAAAAGTCTACCCGCAGTGATTGTGCATCGTTGGCGGCAGTTAGATGATCAAGTCATAGAAACAGTAGCTGCATTGCTCGACGGACGATTGACGCTGGCAGAGACCAATTACGAGACGGAACCTCTCCCGATATATCCAACAGTATCAACTTATCGGGAGTGGATACAGCGATGGTCGCGCTACCTTATCAGTCGTGTTCAGCTTCGAAATGCGGCCATGATCTTTCACCTCTTCCGCAACGTCGTTCGAAATCAAGATGTGACTGTAGCTCGGCGCCTTTTACCGCATTTAATCCTTCACTTGCTTATATCGGGAACCGACGCCGACAGGGAGGGCATACGGTCCGAAATCATTGTGGTGCTCGAAGATCAAGTTTCCACGACGTCTAGTTCAGCTGCCGACAAACGTTTACTGAGTGCTCAGGTATGCTGCAGTAGACGTTCCACTGAGATAATTGGCTAATATACCCTCCAGACAATCTTTGGGATCATGGATCACATTAGCAAGTGGATTCGGGGGGTTAGACAAGAGCTCAGTCCCAAGAAAAAATCCCGTAACCACCAAGTCGCACAGCTTTCGGAGGATCTTCCCAAAGTCGACTCGCTCATTTCGAGTATTAATCATGAACTAACAGCTCAGGCCGCCTTTCAGACTAAAGCTTATGCCAGAGCTCTGATGAACTTCGAGCAACTGATCGTCATGAAACGCGAGCGCGACACAAGCGAAGACGACTTGCAGGCATACTACGACCGACTCCACGAAATCTACTCCCATCTGGACGAGCCCGATGGCATGCAAGGAGTCTCGAACCTTGTATTAGCTCCATCCCTCGACCATCAGATTCGAGAGCATGAAAGTACAGGGCAGTGGACGGCGGCCCAGAGCTGCTGGGAGATCAAGCTCCAGAAATCTCCGGATGATATTGAGGCTCACTTAGGCCTCATTAGGTGCCTTCGGAATTTGGGGCATTATGGTGCGTGACCTAAAAACCTCCGAGCTTTCCGTCCTTACATTAATCACCAGATACGCTGGAGACCCATATACGAGGCGTTCTGTCGAGAAACGAACATTGGTCGGAAGGATTGGCGGGGTTCCGAGCGGAAGGATCCTGGATAGTTCGCAACTGGGATGCCGTACAACAAGCAGTGGATTCTTCCAAATCAGATTCCCCAGAGATCAGTATCGCGCGGGTTCTTCTCGCCTTGCGAGGCCAACAGAGCCCTGATATACAAGCTGCCTTCCATGCCGCCAGACACAAACTCGGCGCCACCATTCTCTCTGGAGGGCCCAACTCTTATCGTCGCTCCTACGATGCTGTGATCCAACTTCATATATTACACGAGCTGCAACTTGCACATGGCTTTGCTGGCCGAATTCTGGCTCACCTCCAGAATGCCCGCGAGCCGAAGGCTTACAGCGAACTGGCGACCTTGACCGCCCAATTACGCATTCGCTTAGAATCTACCCTCCCTACTTTCCGAGCCAGAGAACCAGTTCTCTCCATGCATCGGATTGCCCTTGGCCTAATGTATGTAGCCATCCACCACTTCGCCGTCCATCCCTGCTGACAAGGCAGCTCAGGCTACCTGAATACGTAGCTGCACAACGAGAGATCAGCAAAGCATGGCTGAGTACAGCCAAGACTGCTCGCAAATCGAAGCATTTCCAAACCGCATATAGTGCTGTCCTTCAGGCTCGCGAAATCGGGGATCCGTTTGCTTTTATTGAGAGCTGCAAGCTCATCAAGGCCGATGGGGACAATTTCCGAGCTCTTCAGGAACTCGAAAACGCAATCGACCGAATGCCAAGGTTGGATACAGAGTTTGAGGTCGAGAACACTCGCCTTACTGGAAAGGTGACGTTGAGCCGAAGCCTGTTCTTGATAAAGGATTAACATTGTCAAAAGGCCCGTTTATTCCGCGCCCGCTGGAAGGAGGAGGTCGAGCGATTCGACTCTAGAGACACTGGACAAAGCTTTAAGGATGCTTGCAATACTGTTCAACGGTACGCACTGCCCCCCCTCCTAATCCATTGCATCTGACTGGCATCCAGCTGGGAAAGTCCTTGGTTCCACTACGGCCGTTTCCACGACTCTCTCCGGACCCAGAGTTCGAATCGCGCCCAGTAAGTCTCGATCTATACCAAAATGATCCTCTGGCGAATGTTGTTTTAGAATAGCTCTGCATACTCTCAATACCTGCAAAAGCTTCTTGCAGGCTCTGGCCTATGGTTCAAAATACATATATCAAACAATGCCTCGCCTGCTTACCCTATGGCTAGACATGGGAGAAGATCCGGATCTTATTCGCAACGAGAAGCAAGGGACGAATGACAGGCGAGCTTCGAGTACTATTTCTCTGGTTACCCGGCTGACCGAACCCCGAGCCCAGTCTTCCGGACATTAGATCCAACTACTTACGGACAGTACAAACCATCGACAATGTTGTCTACAAGCTCCCTCCGTATCAGGTTTGGACGCAAATATCTTGCACCAAGCGGATCGATTGATCATAGTGGTTTTTAGTGGTATTCGGCCTTCCCTCAGATCGTATCTCGGATTGAACACCCAAACCAATCAACCTTTTCGACTCTCTCCAAGATTATTTCAGCCGTGATACTTGCTTATCCCGTTCAGGCCTTGTGGCTTTTCACTGGTGTGGTGCATTCTAAGCGCATAGAGCGACGCCGCCGAGGCATCGACATTATCAACAAAGTCAAAGTAGGACTTATATCGCACGAACATTTTGAGAGTGACTGTACTCATCGTACACGTTATAGGCATCTCCATCTCAGGGTCGTTCGTCTGACATGTCTCCTCTTGTCGAACGATGGCATAAGTTGTCGCAAGCCCTCATTGAACTCTGCGATGCCCCTGTCGACCACGACATACTTTACCTTTCGCAGCAATTTCCAAAGTTGAGTGCCATGGCACCGAGTCCATTATTGCTGCCGTTGCAATACTCTATGACGGTGATACTTCCTTCGAATCGAGCAGAGTCTGGGGTGCATCAGCCTTTTCCTTCGTCTGCACCAACTTTAGAAGGTAATCAGATGTCCCTGGAGCGTCTTTACTGATACTAAACATCCAAAAAAACAGGGTTCGCTGAAGAGATCGAGATAATGAAATCCCTCCAAAAGCCCCGGAAGTTGACCGTGCTAGGAAGCGATGGCACGGCGTACAATTTCCTCTGCAAACCGAAGGACGACCTCAGGAAGGACGCTCGTTTGATGGACTTTAACTCCATAATAAACAAGCTCTTAAAGACGAACTCGGAATCTCGTCGAAGGCGACTTCGTAGGTCGAAAAGCACCCAAATACGTACAAGGATATCTGATGGTTTCGCAGACATTCGGACGTACTCCGTAGTTCCCTTGAACGAAGAATGCGGCTTGATCGAATGGGTGCCCAACACAACCGGTTTCCGCCACATTTTGGAAAAGTTGTACACCACGCGAGGTATTCATATATTCGTAAGTACGGAATATCTCTCCACTTGTTGACTTCGCTGACAGTCTTGCTAGTCACGAGACATCACGGAAGAGTACAACCGAGTGAGGGAAATTGGTGAATCCGCGGCTCCTCAAGTTTTTGTTGAGAAGATACTGCCATAGTTTGTCGTCTCTCTTTTTAGGCTGAAGTACCTGGGCTGAGAAAAGTCTTATTCCAGTTTCCGCCCTGTGTTCCATGAATGGTTTATTGCCACCTTCGCTGAACCGGCCGCCTGGTTGAGCGCCCGAATGGCCTACAGCAGGACGGCTGCAGTCATCTCTATGGTAGGCTTCATCCTTGGGTACGTCATCATCTCCCCAGCGGGTCTGAGGAACAGAGCTGACTGGCAATCAGTCTGGGGGACCGTCATGGGGAAAATATCCTCCTGGACACTGTTAACGGCGACACTGTCCACGTCGACTTTAATTGTCTATTCGAGAGGGTATGAGACGCAACTAGTGGCGATTCTTTGGCCTATCTAACGGGCGTCGGCAGGGAAAACACTTCGCTGTCCCAGAGCGGGTACCTTTCAGGCTGACCAATAACATCGTCGATGGAATGGGTGTGACTGGTGTTGAAGGTCGGTTCGACAAAGCAATCATTTGGATTGTTACTGATACTAGGATGGCAGGAGCGTTTCGCATCTCGTGTGAAGTGACCATGCAGATCCTCCGGACCAACCGCGATACACTCATGAGCGTGCTAGAAGCGTTCGTTCATGATCCTTTAGTCGAGTGGGAGGACGAAAGAAAGAAAGAGGTGAGTAAAGCGCCTCACTCTGTTTCGCCTCCTGCTCTCTCACTTGTCCCTGCCTGCAGGAGAGGAGCAGAAATCGTAACCTCAAGAAGCAACGGCAGGAGCCACCGGTCCACGAGAGCCCCGCAGCGCAGCTTCGTGCTCTAGCGCATAAATCCTTACTACCAATTCACAAGAAACTTCGAGGGGTTCAAGATGCTGAATCAGAATGGGGAGGAAAGGAAATAACGATAAGTAACCAAGTGGAATCCCTGATCAAAGCTGCAAGCAGTCCTATCAATCTCGTAGGTCCTCATGTAGCTTGTAGACAATGCCTCGGCTGACATCGCTATGCGGCAGAGTTTGATGTACTATGGATGGGCGTCTTGGCTATGACCACTAAAGTTGCGAAACTAATCGTATATGTGCTGCTATGGAAAGGGTCATACAATCTACGACCTTGATATGCCTTCAACCTCTTTCTTCAACCTTTCTAGCTCCTTTTCCCGCTCGATAAGTATATTTCGTAGCTTATCGGTTTCGGCAACAATGTCTTTCTTCGCTTGATCCAGTCGCTCGGCTTCTTCTTTCTCCATAAGTTGTGTAAACTCAGGCATCCCACCGCCTTTGGCTTGGTTGACCAATGATGCTGGATAAGCTATGTGTGGTGGTGCACCTCTTCTGCGAGTTTTAGGAAGTGGTGTGGGTGGATGTTTCAGTAAAATGTCGAGGAAAGTTTTAGTTGGGTCGGTGAAGACGATTTCGTCGTACTGCCATGCGTTGACGGGCCCGTCGGGTGGTGTGGGTGCCGGAGGGGCAGCTAGGGGATTTGTGGGTTGTGGTGCCCAAGCGTGTAGTTTGAGATGATGGTGAAAACTGATGGGCTTCTCGTTGGCTTCAGAGACGAAGGTTACCCGGATTTGGACTTCGAACTCTCCCCATCTTGCTTTTCGGTCAGCTATATGGTGGGCATAAAACGCAAAATTGGCTTGACATACCCGGTCTCCGTTACCTCGAATGGTGGTTTTTCAACAACTACCAAAGCAAAAGCATGAACGCCATCCTTCTCCGACCATCAAAACCACTCACTTCGGTTTGGGTTCGGGTAGGTTTCGTGCAGCTTAAAGGCGACCCTCTTCACGAAGTAGCTGATATCATCCCTTCCTCCCACCGTTGAGCCGTCATCTGGGGAAGCCGCACTCCGAAGGGCTACCGTCCAGCGGTGAGTGTGCTCAGTAGGGGCATCTTCGCGAGTGTCGGGGGTAATTGGAAGGGCGGTATTGCCATAGACGACGGGTCTGAATATAACTGTTCCCTATAGTGTGTGGTAAGAGTAACGCATAAGAAAGAAAGCAGATTGCTTACACGAAGGCGCTCTGAACGTTCCGCCATGGTGTTGTGGAGAGGTGGGAAAAGTCGATGTTCGCCAGACACCAGACAGTCCTTCCGTCCACAGCCGAATCCTCTCTCCCTCACTCGTTCTCTCCCCAAACCCGTTTCGCCATGGTCTACAATCGTGAGTGCCTCGAGCCGTCAAAATAAGTGAACGGAACGTGCTTAATCTTGTTCGGCTTTAGTTGCAAACCGAATTCCCGAGAAGCAGCGCCTCTACCAGGTGTGTGACCAACTGAAGTTTCCGCAATCCATGTTACCTCGTCCACCAATCTGATCCATATATTTCTATCTAGGCAATGTCCAAGCCGGTCTACATGCGCCCTCCTCGCTCAAAGCTTTACGTCTGTTAGTCCCGACATTTTCCGACCTTGCCGTTGCAATTTGGACCGACACCAACCCCGAATTGACGTATTTTTGCCTTTCTCACCCGTTTCCTGCAGATTCGTACTACGGCCTCTTCACCGTCGTTACTATGGGAACAGTATTCCAGTCGTATCAGCTCATTAGGGTGAGTTTTACGCGGCACCCTTTGAAATTGTTGTTTGGTTGATCCTGATTGGTTACTTTGGTCTGTAGGGCAAACCCGCCGAGTAAAACAGACCATAGCGTCCTCCCTTCGTTATTTGGTAGAGAAGAGCGTCCAAATTCAACTCCCCATTACTCTAATTGCACGATGCCTTGGTCCGAGTGGGATTCAGTCTACGGAATGCCCTGTCAGTCGCGTGCTATAATCGAGCCTTCCTACATCCATCCCGTCGTCCAGCCTCGTCGTTCTTATTCGTCAACATCGCCGTCCTGGAGTACTGGACCCGACTCTCGCCGCTCTCATCCGTTGATTGATTGGTCCAAAGGAGTGCGTTTTAGTTGGGAGGAAGCGACACTAGTCCCAATGGTTCAAGCTTGAGTGATACGGTGCCCCTTGGTGAGAGAATTCGGAACGGGTCTGGGACGGCTGGCTGGCGTTGCCGGTCCAATGTGAGAAACCGACCGTCCGCGGAGATCAGTTGGCCGGGAGGCCGGGCCCACGAAGGCCAAATTGAAACGGGTTCGTCTCTAGCATGGTGAAAGTATCTGGTTATGAAGGCGACGGAAATCTAACTATTTTCCGACACCGCGCCACGGGGTCAGACCAAGTCTTTTTGGGTGTGTATAGGAATGTTATGGCGCGCGTTGATCGACCTCGTTGGACAGCGTTGAAGATGTTAAATCATTCTGCCCTAAACCGACCGAGACAACGCAAATTAATCGAGTCGGAAACATTATTCATGAAAGTACGCGTACAATAAATTTGCAGCAAATTAGCCAGGGATTCGATGATGCGCTTTGACAATTAGGGCACATCAGGCGCATCACTCTAATTTACTCCTCTATAAGTCTCTTTGATGTGTGGCTAACTTCATTATAATACCTTTGCTATAGGGTTTAATTGTCAGTGTTGCGAGTATCGTGCACTATTTGGAGAGATGCGGGTGGGACGCCCCCTCAGAGGGAAATCCTGATTCTCACTATCCGACATCGTTTGCCTGGGAATACGAGAGAATGTCCGGACAGTTTGCTAATGTGTGATTGCCAACTCGGTTTGTGGTATAAATCTATCGGCCCGAGTTATATAGCAGCAAAGACAGTAGGTCTACAAAAATGTTCGTCTAGGCCGACGTGAGCTTGGAGATGATGGCATCGGTGAATTCCTTGGTCGAAGACTTGCCGCCCAAGTCACCAGTGATGGTCTTGCCCTCGGCGATTGTCTACAAAGGAAAAGAAGATATATGAGATGAAGTTGAAAAGGAGCCGAAGGGGGCGTGACAACGTACTCCGAGAGCAGCCTTTTCGATCTTAGCCGCATGTTCATACAAGTTCATGTGCCTATTGTGACCATTAGTCGGGCGATCTACGTAGAAGAGAAAAGATGCATACCTCAACATCATCATCGAGGACAGCAGAAGGGCAGTAGGATTAGCCAAGCCCTTGCCCGCAATGTCGGGAGCGGAACCGTGGACGGCTTCGAAGATGGAGGCATCCTAAGAGGTGAAATACTAGAGTAAGTAGACGTCGTAAAGCAAAGCGTTGCAATGCGAATTACGTACCTTGCCGATGTTGCCGGAGGGAGTGAGACCAAGACCACCGATCAATCCGGCGCACATGTCGGATAAAATGTCACCTATAATTTGCAGTAAGCTCAGTCCATACCTTCCTTTCAACTCGAAGTTGACACGTACCGTACAAGTTAGGCATGACCATCACCCTGTCTGAGTATGGCTTGGGGTTGGTAGTGATCTGTCCAAGTGTGACCGTAAGCAATGTAATGGCGCGGGATCTCGGTCGGCGGACGTACGCTCAGGCAGACGCGGTCAAGGTTGTCCTCATCGTACTTCACATCAGGGAACTCCTTAGCAACATGTCGGCAAGCAGTAAGGAACATGCCGTCGGAAAGTTTCCTATTGCAGGGGCCACGATTAATTCGTTTGTGGGCCGAAGAATTTCGAGCTGGTTCACCCACATGATGTTAGCCTTGTGGACGGCAGTCACGCGGTTTCGGCCGTGATCCTTGGCGTAGTTGAATGCATAGCGGGCAACTCGCTCAGAAGCGTCCCAGGTGATGAGCTTGATGGATTGAACGACACCATCGACGATCTTTAATTGTGCTTGTCAGCATTGTGAATAATTCACGTTGCAACCTCAACGGACCTCGTGTTCAATACCAGAGTATTCGCCCTCAGTGTTCTCGCGGATGAGAACAGTGTCGACATCATCATAAGGGGTCTTGTATCCCTTGACGGAAACGCATGGCCGGACGTTGGCATAGAGGTTGAATGTCCGCCTAAGCGTCAAGTTCAACGAGACGTGGCCCTTGCCGACTTCAGACAAACAAAAATTCAGTATGGAGTTAGTCTGGTGGGATTGTTTTGGTGGTAAAACGTACTGGGTGTTGCAAGGGGACCTGCACGGAGTCGGGTTGTCAGCTGAACCGCCAACGCGGAAATGACCGACGGCGTCACGGACCTTTTAGGGCAACAGTGTTGGTGCGAATCGACTTGATAGCATCGTCCGGGATAGCTGTCTTTCCGTCCTTAAGAATAGGAGCAACACTGACTTCTTCCCATGCAATGGGAACCTATTCAGAGCGAGGTCGATGTAAGTAGCCGGAATGGAGCTTATCAGCAGGATTGCTATTACGAACTTCAGCAGCCTGGTAGATGCGCTTCACGGATTCCGAGATTTCAGGACCAATGCCTAAACATGTACTATGAGTCTGATATGCGGAGGCTTCGTGGTGACACGCTGCGTACCATCTCCGGGAATGAGAGTGACGGTGTACAAGCCCTACGATTCCAGACGTCAATTACACCGTCATCCGTACAGTTTAGATGTCAAGGTACCTGTGCGTTCTTCTTTCCCGCAAATGTTCCGGTGGCAGCCGTTGCGTACGTCCGGAACGATGAGGACTGAGTGAAGGGACGAAATTAGTACGGTTGTAATTTCAACGGGTGTCCGCGCACGAGGACCACCAACTTTTGCTGAGGAGCGGAGAGCACCGGTTAGAGAACGTGCGGCCAACATCACTGAACCGTCGGCGGGATACAAGAGATGGAGATGGAGGTGGGAGGGAGGGGGAGACGAATTTGAGCTTGGGAGAGAAGAAAGTAGTTTGGGAGTTGTTGGCGAAAGGAAGAAATCGGAGACTCGGCTTGTCGTAGCGGTTCGCACGTATCCCCCATGTGGCATCCCCATAACGTACCTGGGCGTCATCACTCCCGACAGACTTGCTTTACGACCCAGTCGAAGTCTACGGTCCAGGCCGGCTGAAGTCCGATTGCCAGAGTCTGAATGGGTATCAGCCAAGAATCATGCCAATGGTTCGTCGACGGCTGGCCCTTGGCCGCGCCTAATTTCCCCGAAACGTTGCCCCTGACAGTTGGAGCGCACCCCAAGCATCGAAAGTATGCCAAATGCTGATCCCGGATGAGGAAGCTCTATCGATTCGATACGTGCAATTAATCTGTTAACGAACAGCTGTCTAATAATGATTACATGCGATGGCAGAGTTGGCAGACGAAGATTGGGTTCACGAGTTGAGCAGTCCATGAAGCTGTTCTTGCATGCGAGCCATAGCTGCTTCGGTCTCTGCTTCGTCCTCCGGAGTTTCCGTAGCCTTGAGAGAGCCGATGTCAGTTAGAGCAGATGAAAAATGTCTGGATGAAACCGGCTCACAGGTAACTCCGTTGTGACAGTGCCTGCCTTGCCAAGCTTGCCTTCTGTGATGTTAAATAATACAGCGTCGACTTCAGCGTCTGCTTCTTCTTCAAGTTCCTCATCGTCATCGAGTGTGGCTAACGTATCCTCCATCATTTCCTCCATAATGCCTGCCTAGAGCAACATCATTGAAGTCAGTTCCCTGCCAAGCCTTAACAATATAAAGCTACCTTGGTCATTTCCATGCTCATTTCTCGCATAGCTGCGCCTATTTGAGGCAGTTTAATGAGGTCGTTACTTAGCTTCATGATTTCCGTGGACTTCTGAAGAGAGCCCGTGACTTTGACCATCGCTACGAAGAGGGAGAGTCAGCATAAGTTAATAATGTCCAAAATATACAATCATACCCAGCTGGTGAGATAGTTGAATGCCTATTGATCCTAGTCGAGCTTTGCTAACATGTAGCTTCTGCTTCTGCTTCTCGCTCCGGACAACCTCCTTAGCGAGCATCCGGGCGGATTTGACGTCTCCCTTCAAAGCAAGTTGCTTTACTGATGCCCTGGCTTTGGTCTGGGCCATAGTTATCTGCAATAGTGAGAACCTCGATTAGTCCAACCGATGAGTGGTGGTGACGGGATTCATGACACCTGCCGTATCTCCCGGTCAAGGCCCCGCTGTTGTGTTTTCAGCTTCTGCTGCCATGCTTTCACTCGCTCCTCGGGAGTTGGGCCATAAAGGGCTTTGTTGATAGACTTGAGCATCGGAAGCGGTCGAGGAGGTATTAGTCCAAGTTGGAATACCGCAGCTTCAGGGGCCGCACTCTCACGCAGCCACCGCCCAGAGCCCTCTAGTCTGGCCACTTCGCATGAACATTAAACAGTAGACTCCAAAGTCTGTATCCATACATCATTGATGGTATATTATTGTGTAATCTCCGGGGCCATTGCCGTTTGAAGGAACGCCGTTCCAATGTGGACGCTCGGTTGTCGTCGACTCGGTTCATTCGGTGTTGGTCGAGCTCGCAACAACTAAGTTAAACCTAAAAAGGAGAGCTCTTCCCGATTAAATCTGTTTAAGCACCCTTCATCACTCTCTTGCACAGCTGGATCTGTCGCCATGTCTCTTTACCTCCTTACTCTTCCTTTCCTTGTTGGACGGGCTCTGGCAGCTGCAGTCCTCACCGGCCCGGCTCCTGGTGCGGTATATTACGAAGGGTCTTCGTGTATAATCCAATGGAATCCCGACACTACTGGGACTTGGAAGAACATGACCATTGGTGAGAGACTTGCTACTCTCCCTCCCTCCGTCACTCATCTCGAACTCTCTGGAGACTTGATGTCGGGTCCAAATCTTTCGATGACCAAGGTCACTACCGTTGCCACTGGTCTTGATGGAACCGATGCGACCCTCACTCCGTTCAACTGGACTTGTCCCAACGTCACACCATGTTCTGCTATCTACTTCTATCAGGTAATGAAAGGTCCTGTCAGACTTCATCGAGTCGACTAATCCTCTTTGCGAAGGTCTACGATAGTAGTACACAAGACTCCCCGAGCTGGACTGGCAGATTCACGGTACGATGCTAATTTCAATCGTGGGGTCCTTCGCTGACACGTTCGTCCAGATCGCCTCTCCTCATGGAGCTTCGGTCCCTCCACCTAACGCAACGCAACCCAACGGGGACGCGATTCCATGGGGTTTTGGGACTCTTGCCTCCATCACTGCTAGTATACCTTTGCCCCCAAGCGCGACGGCAAAAGACTATACCAATGCGACAATAACAACGAGTGTGCTCACTGGGGCGTCAGATAGGCCGGCCCCGGTCACGGCATCTTCAGACCAAGAACAGCACCAGGAAGGCAAGTCGCATGGGCGCTCGGAAGAAGATGAAGACGAGGGCGATCAGGATGACCGCAATGACGAATACGATGATGGAGACGAGGAGAAGGACGACGAAG
>WSTY01000174.1:0-28303 GCA_019633465.1 Tulasnella sp. 417
TCTGAGACCAGCTTCGGTGGTCTCCACAAAGTTTTTCGCCACACACCCCTACTCACTCGCTGAGCCCCTTCGGGTCAGCGAGTTTCGACCTAACCTCCCACTCTGTTGCACCATTCCTCTTCTCACATCTTCCCTCCTTTCACACTGTGCCTGTGTCTTCACTCGCCTTTCAACCCTGTCATTGCCCACAACTCACCTCTCATCTTATTCTTAAAACTTTCCTTCAGCTTTTACTCTCAGTTCTGCATTGGCCATCTGTTCTTCCCCCCTTTTTTCAGCATCTTGCCCATTTTACCATCACTCCTTACATCTTCTCCTGCATTCCTTCTTCACTTCACCTAACCTCTAAGGTCTTCCTCCCCCTCCTTCATGATTCCCCTTCATCTTCCACTTCCCTACCCATCCACTTGTTCTGTGTTCTCCACATCTTTTCCTTCTCCCCTAATCTACCCGCTCTTGCCATGGCCATCATTACCATAAGTTAGCTGTTCTGCCTATATGCCTTGAAAGCCAGCCGCAAGGCCATGAGTCCCAAATGGGGGAGTACATTCGCCTCTTATTCACTCATTTCCCATCCATCCCCGAGCCGCACGAAATTTTCGACGACATTTGGCCCAGCAATCCGAACCACTCCCAGCCCCAAGTTCATCACCTGCTCAGATTTAGACGTGTAATAACTCCTGCATGCACTACCAAACAACCTCGAATCTATCAAACTTGTACATAATTCCCTATTATCGCAGGGTTAACTCAACAGCTTCAGCAACAATCGGACCTGCGACTTACCAGGAAAGACACCTTGCTGGCCGTTCACCTTCCCTGTCCACCAGTCATCCGCGCTTTCGCTTCGCTGAACAATCTCAATCCTATCCCCAGCTCGGAAGCTCAAGTCGCCTTCTGCTTGAGCGTCAAAATCGTAAAGGGCGGTTACATAGACAACAGGTTTGGGTGCTGGTGCTGGCTTCGGCTTGACAGGTGGAGGCGGCGGCGGCGCTTTCTTGAGACCAACCCCTGACGTCGCGGAAGCGGAGCGAGCAAGACTCGGCGTTGCCCCGGCTCCAGCCGGAGAATATGGGGGTGGAGGTGCTGCGGCGTTGGCGGACAGAGATGCTCCAGGAGGAGGTGGAGGTGGAGCCTTTTTCGATGCAAGAGAGCCAAACTTGCTTGTGGCGCTAGAAACGGTGCTAGCCCGCGATGGAGGTGCATAAGATGTCGGAGACGGCCTCAACGTACTAGCAGCGGATGTAGCACGACTCAGGCCTCCGCCGGGGCTAAGACCGCCGCTTGTCGAACGAGACGCCTGCAGCTGTTTCGCTGTAATCAAACCCGTCAGGAGTTGGACTGAAGAAAGCATGCGCTCCGTCAAAGCCTACCGGTTGAGATATATTTCTTGGCAATGCCAAGTGCTTCGAGTTGTTCCCGAGCATCCCCACGCCGCTCTTCATATGCATTAGCAACGTCTTGGGTCGTGCCGGACGTGTCGTATTTCTTCTCGCAGAAATAGTTCAGTTTCTCAAGCATGAGATAAAATATGTTCAGCCTACAGCAGTCCCAAGTCAGTTTGGTAGGGACCAAATCGGAACGCGAACGTACTGCATGTAGTAAAACGAGTGGAAAAGGGGATCGATGAATCCAGCTGCAAGTTGCATAAACCGCGGAAGATCGGTCTTTAGAGCATTGTTGAACATTTCATATTCAGAAGTTGCTTGTTCAAAGTCTTGCTCCAGCTGAATACGGGTACGGTCAGGTAGATGTGACAGTCACGTTTACGAAAAGTCGCCACCTTGAACAAATTCTTCTCGTCAGCTAGGGTTTTCTCCTTCTTCTCTCGTAGCTTAACGAGCGAGTTGTTGAAGCGATCATAGTCGACGAGCTTTCAAATCGGCCCGTATCAGCCGGCGTCTCCCGAGATCCCAGAGAAGCGTCATGAAACTCGCCTTGTGGTCTCGCTTCGTGATGTTCTTCCGGATTAGCTTCATAACTCCTTGAAGCTCCTTCACCGGTCCAATGATTCGGCCTTCGATTAGTTCAAGTTCCGGCGAAAGGCTAAGCCGCAATTCGTCCATTTCCGTCTGATATTGATCTACGTTGCGGAGTGTATTTGAAGCGTCTGGGTGTTTCGACTCGAGATTATATTCGTTTGCAGTAGGGTGGAATATATTTGCAAAGTGAACCGACGCCTGGTGCCCAGATGTGAGAAGTGCTGCGGGGGTGGTGCTAGGAGCTGAGCCGGGCGAGAGCCGACGGAGTTTGGCAGACAGACGTACATCCGACAGCCTCAGAGAACGCCTTTGCGTCTTTTAGAAGGGCTTCCGAAGCTGCTTCCATTGCCTGCATCAATTGGTGAGATTGACACGTCGAGGGGACTGGTGAGCGCATCGAGCTTACCGTAAAGTTTCGGTTGTATTCGTCGAATTCGGGATCACTGGATTCTGGAAGGAGATGTGAGGCGCTTGTGCATCTATCAGCCGCAACGCTTACTCTTCGCCATCCCGACCTTGCTGGTCATCATATGCGGTGTCCTGGAAGTCCATAGTTATTAGCATCCATCAGCGGTCGTCCGCCCGCGTAACTGTACCGCATAATCGCTTTAGTAAGGCCCTTCATGGCTTTGATTTCCTTGCAAGCGAGTAAACGACGTCGGGATGTGTTGTGGGTAGTGCGACTGCGCGCCAAGCGACCGCGGTTGCCGATGCCAATCTAGACTGAATGATGTCTGACAAACAGAGACTAATAGACGTTCGCTGACGTAAGGATGCCCCATCAGTTTTTCGTTCTTACTCTAGACAACGACCTTGCTTCAAATAGAGTCGCTTCCTGTCCTTTCTCTCCCGGACCTTTGGAGGTGCTCGCGAGGTCGAAGAAAAATTGCTTTCGCCTAACCGCGAACTGCAGCTTCGGTCGATCTGATTGGCGCGTTCAATTGCTCGCCAACTGATTCTGGCTTGCGTACAACACCGACACGAAACCCGGTAGCCCGTAAATAGTATTCGGATAGGATAAATGAATATGTTACAGACAGTGAAAGTGCCGAGGCGAGTGTTGTGGTTGCCTGAGGTAGATCACTTCATCTTCCTCTCTTTGAACAGAACGTGATGGCCGGCTAGCCAAGGGCAAATAGTCAGCAACGACAGTGAAATGGTCCGATTAAGGGCACTTACCTTTCGGGTCGTATTTCATGAGGCTCAAGGTCGGTCCTCCGCGTTTCTTGACCTTTGAATAGAAAAAGCCAGTTTGAGCTGTGGAGACAAGCTTGACCAGCATCGTTCTAAGAGGTCGACCGAGTGAGCATTGGAAACGGAATAAGGCGAATCTAACTCACTTTGCTTTTGCTTTTCCGGCCATTTTCGAGTGAAGGGAAACTTTGGGAGACGCGCGCGATGTTTTGGGAAGGGCTAACCGTGAGACGCGCTGCGCGCGGTTTGTCAAACGCCACAGCAACCAACGTATAAAGGCTTCGTTCACGAGTTCCTCTTTCCTCAACATCGCTTCAGGGGTGCCCAGCCTCTATATCTATATCTCTCACTATTACTCTCTCTGTTATTACGGACTCTTCTTCTTTTCGTTTGCATAAGGATCGAAACCCATATTTTCCGCAATCCTCGGCACTCCCATGACGCGCACCCACTACTTCCTGCTGGCCCTCGGACTCCTTCCCTACGTTCTTGGGCACCCAGACACCCCCTACCACAAAGAGTCCAAACGCGCCACAATTCCTGACCTTGGGTTTTACAGTCCCCTTGCAGATGGCGGGAGCATGCTCACCGTAAGAGAAAGGCCGCACGGCACACTCACAATTACTTATTCTCCTCCTCCCTCGATAGCAAATTCCTGAAACGTATCCCGCAGGCCAAGGCGAACCCCTCAACGTTATCATCTCGGGAAAGTCCGACCCATTGATCCTTTCCTCCTCGCCGCAAGATAACGGCGGGCTTTTCAACTACTTCTTGTCTCTATCCTTCGGGACAAGCTGCGGAGGAGGGATCAACCTCGGTGACAAGCAGTCTGCGAACTTGGGTGATGGACAGGGTTACGGTGAGTACCAGTTGGGAGCTCTGGGACATAACCTGACACTCGGCATGCCCTCTAGTCAATGAAACTATCGTCATGCGTTACAACTACGGCGATCCTGTTCGCGGTACCTGCACCGAGACTCAGTTGGGTGGAAATCACTTCCGATTTTGGCGGCAGAGTGGTTCGACTGCAAACAGCAGTGCGGTCTTCTTGGCGTACGAGTTCGTTTGGTATCACCTCAACGCCTTCCTAACAATACCTTGGTTCCTTCCAGTGTCTCAAACGAATTGTCACTAGAACAGCAGCACGACATTGCTATCAACGGCTACAACCTTGGTCGTGACTGGCTCGTTGGGAATGCAACAAACAACGCCTTTGCAAATCCCAACCCGTTGGCTACCCAGGCATCGACCACAGCGTCGGGGCCGGCCATCATCCCAAGTGCCTCGTACACCGGGAGCACGACCGCAAACGGCTGGACTTATCAAACTACTGCTACTTATGTCGCGGGACTCCTGGAGGCCGTAAGCGAAGGAATTAATCACAATTCCACAGTAGAAGAAGACGGTCGCCCAGCAGTCGACGGTCTTGTCGCTTTGCTAACCGTCTCAATTACCGCTAGAAACGAGTGAGTATGCTCTCTTTATTACATATTACATTTTTATGCTAAAATGCCACGTATTTAGGACGACGTCGACATCTGGGTCCGAAATCTCTCGAAGATTGGCGGGAGGTCACCTTTCAGTTATTGCCCTGTCTTCCGCTTTTGCCGCACTGTTGGCCCTCTAATACTATCTATAAATTCGAACTCTCTCCGTATGCTTTGGGAATCCCTCTCGAATTGAACGATTATTCGCTCTGCGTGATATTTGACTCCCTTTGACACATGTTTCCGACCCCGCCCTTCCCCTAGGAGTTCTTTCTGCTCGCCGCCACGACCCAGCCCCATTACCTTTATCCGTTATGTTGTATAGTGTTTCTGTTGGATTGGTGGTGGATTCTGCGTGCGGTGGTCACAGCTGGAGAAAATCTAGTGCTGAGGAGGGCCGAAGTTAGGGCACATGGAACGGTTAAGAATAAACCCCTTGAACCCTTTCAACTCTGCCGCTAGGGCTTCCTTATCTTGGATGGCTCGAAAGATGGAACCCAAACCAAAGGATGGCATGGCTGGGTAATAGCTCGCCATTTGTCGACCTTCCAAGCGACGTGTCCTCAAACGTTTAGATATATTCATCGGGGATAGAAAACAGCATTTTCCAGAGCAAAGTATCTCCCACTTAGTTGGGAACGCATTGGCTATAGAAAGGGAGGAAGATTCGAACTTCAGAGTCCATACGTGAAACGTGTCAAGCTCGGCGTTTACCTGTACCAGTCGTTTGAATAAACACTGAGATAAATTGAGTGAAATCAGCGCCTCGAGTCCCATCATTGTATGCGATGCTGACGAACCAAGTGAAGCCAGATACGCAGACCGTTCCGCCAGCTGTCATGACCCCCGTCAGCAATGCTGTAATCGACTGTTCGAAAGGCAGCACTCACTCCAACCCTGGCCCCCGCACTGACCGTATCCGGCAACGGTACCCCCAGACTATGAAAACAACAGATTTTAGCTGCCAAGCTGGTACTTGATTAAGGGAGTCTCAAAGTCCTCACACTCGTGGTCGTTGTCTTGGTTGTAGTAGTCGATGTCTTGGTTGTGGTAGTGGAGGTCTTGGTTGTTGTGGTAGTAGTAGCTTTAGGTGGGTTGGTGGTATCGACCACAACCGGCCATCCGCTGGAGAAGTCCAGACGATTGAGTCCAAGCTGAATAAAACAGGAATTTCAGCCCTGATAATGCCGTTAGATCATTCACACTACTCACCCAGCTCCCGGTGGAAGTGTAGTAATCTTGATGAGCTCGTTGTTAGCAGTGTCATCGAGGGGACTACAAGGATAACTTACGATAAACGAGAATAGGACCATCGATATCATCAAATACATCCTGTCCACCTGGACCATAAATCTGCACATCGATGTATGTTAGCTAGTGATTGCGACGGAGCTGGGGTGGAAACTGACGCCGTCGTGAGCTCCAAGCACAAGGGTCCCGCCACCCGAAGTCAAGGCTACTCCTGATTTATCGACGAAGCCGCCAGTTGGCGAGGTGGATCGACCGACCCTGATATTGTAGGTACTGCTCGTTCCTTTGAACAGACATCTGTCGACAAAATCCTATTTAACTCGGGGTTGAAGGCGAGGCTCACCTTGGCAGCACACATCCCAAGATGTGAAGAGATACCAGTAGGAGCCGTATTTGTATAGAGCCGCCGCCTCGATAGCCCCCGAGGCTGCAGTTCTCTGCGCAAGCGACGTAACAGTAGAAGAAGTGGTCAAGCCGGTTGAGGAGGAAAGTCTAGCAAAGAGGATTCATATCTCAAACTTGTTCGATTAGGAGTCTTACGTACTTCAGTCTACGGAGGTCATGTCAGTAGTTTTATACTTTTTCCAGTGAGAATACTCACTGCTTGATACCTGTCCACCAGGATCCGACGGCCAAATACCAGTTCGAGCCATCAATAACCAAACTAGCAGCAAGTAACGATCAGTTTTCGTTGTAAGATTACGCTGGACACGGGGGACAGCATACTTGGGATCAATTGCCTGTGGAAATTATGATGTCTACCATACGATCCAATACAACGGAACGACGTGTGCTTACGTTGTAGGTATTCGAAGTTGAAGTGTAAGTAACAAGGCCCCCGTTCGTCCAACTGCCTGGTGCTCCGGTTGTTGAGGTAGCCAGGAAGATTCCCGATTTGTTCGAGCCAAACGATGAAGCAGCGTAATAGACCTAACACATTAGGCCCAAAGTTAGCAACAACATCAAAATTTTCGAGTTAAGCGTGTTTTCTACCCAGAACTTCCCGTTGATGTAGGTGCAGTCCGGAGCCCAGAGGTTCGCATTGGAGGTTCCGGTATACGTGTCGGTCCAAGAAGCTCCGTTAGGCCAGATCTTTCCAACATAAGTCCAAGTCTTTCTGTCTGTGCTGCTTCTAATGTCAATTCCTGGTGCGGTGGCTGAATGTCGTGGCTCAGCTACAAGCCCAGTGCTTCAAACGTTTGGCAAGGCTTACAGAACAACCAGTATTTGCCGGAGCCATCCTTGCACTAAAATAAAGGGTTTCGGTGATTTAGACTTAGATGAGGGCCCGAAAATGCTCACAATTGTGGGGTCGTGGCTGAACGTATCTCCTGAGACGGTGGCGGGAGACGGAACCGCCAACGCAATCAGTGGAGCAGAGAGTAACCCAGCGAGCAGTAGGAGCTTCATGTTTGGCGATACTGGGCTTGGGAAGGTAGAAGCACAATATATAACCAGACGAGCTCTCGCTTAGTGCTACCGAGGATGAAGGTGCCCAGCAGGAGACGATGCCGGTTGTTCGCCGACGTTTTCGCACTTGGGAACCATTTGAATAGAAGCCAATGCAAGAAGCTGATGGCGGCCCGTAGCGGAAGCGCCTGTGATTTACCAATGGCTGGATTCTCTTCCCCCGACGTTCGCCAAGAATATTTCAGGCGGTCCGTTTCCGTTGGGCAGCAGAACTCCGGAAGAAGTCCGGGTGTCGAAATAATGCGCGAAGGCCCGTGCCTAGCTCATTCGGCTGAGTGGACGTGGCAGAGCTACTTATATCTTGGATGCTTCCCTTCTCTCTTCCCGCCCTCCCCCTAGCGGACAGCAATGTGCCAAGGAGGGAAGCTGGACGGTGTTGACGGTCCGCGAATCGAACCACTCTGCTGCACTTGAGTGATCACCTCTCTATAATCAGAACGTGGTTAGACGGACCCAACCGGACCTTATTTGGTCCATTAGGAATATGTTGCGAGAGTGAGCGAGTGTGGTTGCGGTTGCGGTTGCGATGGGTGAGTGGCGCGAGGGGCGTCGAGTCAGTCAGCCCGCCAACAGTTGTCTATTTGTAGCGTGTGATTCAAACGGCCTAAACTAACATCACACCTTGTCTAATTCGAGGGTATTGCGAGAGCCGGTGAGTGCGGATGGAGCTAACGTGCGGTTGCGAGTGACCAAGGCCGCGACGGCAGTCAGTGCCTGTGTAATTCAAACGGGGTGTTTGTGCCTGAGTCAGCGATAGAAGCCCTCCGTTAGTATGCCGCCGAGTGGCTCACGGGATTTGCGGCGTGACTCAAATCGAAGCGGGTGGCTGGAAACCAACAGGGTGTTTCTGAGTCACGTGTCAACCTTTTTCAAACTCGCGCGTTTCTGCTGTTCCATATTCCAACGCGTCGACAGAACAACATCCACACCCCCCCAAAACCACTCACTCCATCATGTCCACAAGACCCAAGCGAGCAGCCGCGTCCAAGGCAGCCGTCGCGAATACCGCAATCGCCAACGGCAAGGCCAACACCCCCGTCGCTCCCTCAGCTCCCGCGCGCAAGAATTCCAAGAAACGGACAGCATCCACAGCCACAGATACTGCAGTCGACGACGCTGACGATCAAGGCGGAGACAACGACGACGACGACGACAGTCAACCGCAGAAGAAAAAGGCCAAAACTTCAAAGGCGAAAGCCGCTCCCAAAACGAAAGCGGCCGCCACCCGCAAAGGCCGCGGTAAAAAATCAGCACCCACTATCCCCGACAGCGACAATGACAATGACGGAGACGATAAAAAAATGGACGATGCCGCTTCCGATAATGATAACGGCAACGCAAATCAAGCCGCTACCAAGCCCTCCTCCTCCAAGCCCGCTCCCCCTCCAAAGTCACCTTCTCCTCCTCCCAAGATGGTCAAAGTTTTGAAACGCGGCGCCGCTCCTGTAGATCCTTTCTCCGGATTCTCTTGTATGTTTAACTTTCGCTTCTCGGTTCCAACAAACCCCCAAGTCTCTGATCCACCTCGTCATTGAAGCAACGCACGAAGTCCTCACAAACAACGGAGAGGTCTACGACGCTATGCTGCACCAGACCGATGTCGGCAAAAACTCTAACAAGTATAGATAATGTCAATGCTCCACCCTCTTTCCTGCGCTGATTGTCCGTCGCAGGTTCTACGTCATCCAGCTTCTCCATCCCGCTGGAAACAATCGCCAATGCACCCTTTTCACTCGCTGGGGACGCACCGGTGAAAACGGTCAAACTCAGAAAAAGGCTTGTCAACCCTCCACTCGGATATTCAAAAGATTCCTTCACGACTGACCTTGATACCCAACAGGGTCCTTTCCCTCTCAGTTCCGCGATCGGAGAATTCGAGAAGCAATTCAAGTCCAAAACAGTCGCCAACTGGGCTAATCGGAAGACCATGGTTAGGAAGAACGGTATGTCCACCTCTTCATCGCTCATGTTAGCGCGCTGAATTGAAACTTGTCCGGTAGGAAAGTACTTCTGGATAGGTGTGTGTTACTCCTTTTCCGCTTCAAGTGTTGTCAGCCTCCCTGACTCTCGTCTTCCTTCCCCTCTAGAGCGAGACTTTGAAGCGGACGAAGATGAGAAAGATACGGACGAAACCGCTGCCGAGGGATCTGGTGGAAAAGGCAAAGAGAAAGAAACACCTCGCGAAAAGACTCCCGAGAGCACTGCTCCAGAAGAGGTCCAGGTGCGTCGCTGCCAAATCTCTTAGTTTATTACATGACTAAAAGGATGTGGCGCTCTTAGAATCTGATCAAATTGATCTTCAATGTCGCGTGGGTTGAAGGCAAACCCACCTCATCCAATATTCACTAATTAACCCCTGCCGTTACAGCCTTATGGACGCCCACCTTAAAGAGCTCAATTACGACGCTAATAAGGTACTAGAAACCCTTTTAACTTGCTTCTTTTCGTGCTAACGACTCTGGCTTACAGCTACCTCTTGGAAAACTTTCGAAAGCAACCATTCTTCAAGGCTTCACCGTCCTCAAGACACTGTCCGAAGTCTTGGATCATCCCAATGGGCCCGACTCTACGAACCGAGGAGGCTTTCAAAGTGCTTGCGAACAGCTGAGCGGAGACTATTATTCGTGAGTCATTCATGGTGATACCCTTATGCCGAGCCTGAGCATGAACCTTTAATGTCTCTTCCAGAATCATCCCTCATGCATTTGGTCGTAACAGGCCCACTCCCATCAGGAGCACGGAGCATTTGAAAAAAGAGTTGGACCTAGTCGATGCCCTTGGTGATATGGTTGGGCCTCTTGTCCTTCTGGACCCAGGACAACATTCTGATTCCTTTCTCGCTGCAGACCATCGCTAGCAAGCTCATTCAGGCCAAATCTTCTAACGGTGTCAACCAGATCGACGCACGCCTTGAAGGCCTCAACCTTAAATCTATCGAACCTCTTGCCCCAGCCTCCAAGGAGTTCAAGGCTCTTGAGACGTACTGCCACGATAGTGCCGGAAGGACGCATAGCCACATGAGTGGATTCAAAGTCGTGGATGTCTTCAAAGTGGAAAGGTGTGTCGTCCTTCCCCACCCGACTCTGTCTGGTACCGGACCTCACCGTCTACAACAGAAATGGAGAAGCCGAATCATTCACGGGCGCAGGGTTCGATACCCTTGAACCAGGCAAACGAATGCTGCTGTGGCACGGAAGCAGGACAACAAACTTTGGAGGTGGGTGAACTTGCGGCGGCATTTTTGGATCGTCTAAATAGTTTGTATCAGGTATTCTCTCCCAAGGCCTTCGCATTGCCCCACCCGAGGCCCCCGTTACAGGCTACATGTGCGTCTACGGCTACTTGTAGCCATCATGTTTCTCACCGGCCGTTGGCTTCTACAGGTTCGGCAAAGGCGTTTACTTCGCCGATGCTTCAACCAAGTCCCTGGGGTATACCCATTACCACCTCTCCGACCAAACTGGACTTATGTTGCTTTGCGAAGTCGTAACGGCCCCTATGTTGGAGCTACAGGATGCGGATTACAATGCGGGAGATAAATGCAAAGCCGCCAATGCACTGTGAGTCCGTTTATACCGTTAGCGAGGATTTGCCCTCACCCTTCGATTGGCAGAGCGACCAAGGGCATTGGTGGAATTGTGCCTTCGGGATGGGAGGATGTTGCTAAACTGACCGGCAATGATGAATTGAAAGGCGTCATTATGCCGCTTGGCAAATTCGACGATGGCAACAGACGGAACTTGTGGTACAACGAGGTTCGCTTCTTGCATGTCTCTGTCCCATCAAGCCGAGCTCTGACCAATCTTTTTCCCAGTATATTGTGTACGATACTACGCAGATCCGACTTCGTTATTTGTTGCGTGTTTCTTTTAAATGATAGGGTGTACTCGTCTGTCGCCTTAGTAGCCTACCTGTTGTACGGGTATTTGGAGTGCTATTTATTATTTTCCCCCTAGCAACCTTCTGCTCTTGATTCATCACGAGGGAATGAGATCAGCTCCCGAACGATCGGTCCTTCACCTTCCCATGGCCCGCCATTGACCGAGGTTGGAGGAACGCGGGCAGATTCGGAGCGCACCAGATAAGAATCGGATAACTATATACAGCGAGAACAATGTATAATAAGAGTCTTGCGCGAAATTGTCAATCCGAATCGAAGCAACAATTACGGGGCGAGAATCTCTAGAGTACAGTCGAAAAAGAGGCATGCGTAATGTAATGCGACTGAGATCTAATGAAATTGTTCCATGGGAAATGTGGGCTGGAGTACAAGTGGGAGGAAACATGATGCAAGGAGACAGCGAGGCGGGGTGCAAGCTGGCAAAGGCGTGTACAAGGGTGAATCCGAATGGCGAGATCGAAGATGAAAAGAGCAAGGGGGAAGGGGGAAGGAGAAAGGAGAACGATGGGGCAAGGAGAAAGATGCGTCCGGCGAAAGGGAGAAGGGAAAGAATTCGGAGCCATATGAAAGATGGAGAGAAGGGATAGGGAAGACATGCTCGACCAAACGTATCGCTCCCGACCAAGCGGCCGAAGGTGGAGCAGTTTGTCGAAGTCTGGACCGCCGACGGGTCAGAATGGAGGTGACCCGACGGCGGTGCTGAAGGCGTGGAAGGCCCAAGGACGGGGTTCCAATGGTGTGCATGGGATGTTGAGAGGCGTGTGGCGGCTTGCGGGTGAGTGTGGAGGACGACGCTTAGGTCCAATCGTCAAGACTGGGAAGCTCGTCATCATCTTCGTCAAAGTCCATCCACCTCTGGCCTTGAGGCTTGTCCTCCCCGCATTCTTCGAGCTCCATCGGGGTTGATAAAGGCGTACACGGCATGCCAGGGGAGCTTGCTGGGCTGTCTTCTTCCTCCTGGGCCTCAAGGTCATCCTCGTTGGACTTGCAAGCCAATGCGTATGCCTTCCACTCGGCGCAGACGCAGGTTCCGACATAGGTTGGCCACATGCGACCGTGTACACCCCTCCTCCTCTGGTCCTCGACCTTCAGAGCAGCGAGTTCTTCGGCCGCCATACCAGTTTCACCTTGGCATGCCTTCCTATATCGAAGTTGAGTGGTTTCTGAGCAAGCAGAGCACTCTGGCTGAGCCATTGGGATGTCGCTCTGGAGGACGAAGCATTCTGGGACGGTGAGAAGTGAGGTGGAGGTGACGGGGCAGACGGATGATTGAAGTGGCGTCCATGCTTGGGTGTACCCGAGGACGTCAGAGTCCTGTTCCTCAGCAGGCGACGGTGCGGGGGTGAGGATGATGGAGGGGATTTCAAACTTGACGGTGGTGGAGGAGGGGCTTTCGGGCGTCCAAGACCACTCGTATTCCCGGCGCTTCCAGAAACCTTCCGGGTCGATATGTGGTTGAGGTGCAGGACTTGGTGGAGGGATGTGTACAGCAGTGGCTGAGGTGGTGGAGATCGAAGGGCTTGCCGACCGGCGGCAACGAGCGCGAGCTGCAAGCTGCGAGAGAGGGAGAGGAGTAGCGCTCCTAGTTAGCGTCGACGTTCCTTCAGGCATTTGGGATAGCAATGGGAGATGGTGGTGAAAGAGTAGAGGGACTCGGTACGAGAGTGCGAACCCGGGGCCGAGCAAGCTGAAGTAATATATATATGTAGTAGGTAAATGTGGGGTACACACCTGCTGTGCCTCGTTATCGCTTATTTCATCATCACTATCCGAAGATTCCGTGTCCTCCGTGCCGCTTGTGCAACTGTTGGTTGCCGAGTCCTCGCTTTCAGACGCGCAGGCAGCTGACGCAGCAGCTGTGGAAGCCGCGTGTTTTCTAGCAGCGTGAAGGAAAGAACGGAACTTGAGGATGGAAGCTGTTTCATCATGCCTGGTTGGGTCGGTAGAATGTGAGAGAGGCAGTTTGGCGTTCTGCGTGCAAGGTAAAGGTGGGCACACGAGTTAGTCGCCATGTTTCAAAATGAACTGGGCACCCGACCAGAGAGGTGACAGGCTACAGATGAGATGGAAGAGAAATTGAAATAGGATAACTTACCGAGCTCATGGCTCGTTTGGCCATAGGACATTGTGACATTGAGAGGCCTAGGAGTGCTTGTGGACTGTGGGCCTTGATCCAGGAGTGAAAGTCACGGCAGTGTTGACGATCTTGGTCTGCGATGTCGAGGTCGTCCTGATGCAAGTCGTGGTGTAACGGCGCGTCGGTAATCTTCAGAGTCTGCGCGTTCGTCGTAGCAGGGGGGGAGAGAGTTATGGGGGATATGACGTTGAGGCGGGCGGGGGAGGGATGAAGAGTGGGAAGAGGGGCAAACAACGGAGTAAACGGCATTCCGGGGTAAGCACTCTAGTCCGAAGGCGCGTCTAGACGGAAATCACTGACCTGGAAACATCTATCGAGAACGACGTCGAATGGGTCATTGTGAGTTGGCATTGATGTGGTGGTTGAGGTGGAGAGAAAGCGAGGAGTGGTGGAGCGCCCCCGAGGCATGTGAAGGCCGGTCTGTGCAAGGAGATCCGAGAGAGGGAATTGGAGGCGTATGGGTGCGGACTGGCTGTGCGGACCGCTGGACCGCTTCAAAAGGTGACTCTCTGCGCAGGAGATGAAAGTGTGCGCAAGTGAACGTCTCTTTATACAGCCCCGAATTCAAGTCGAGTGCTTGAGTCAGAATGAGGTGGGCGGAATGGGATGTGAGGGGTGATCGGGGCTGACACCGGGCAAGTCTTTGTAGACTTTGAAAGGTTGCTAGCGAGGGGTGTCGGTCGTCGGTGGATGGTGGCGACTGGATTGTGCGATGACAATGGTTGCTGGGCGTTGCTGGGCAGTGAGCACGGAGGAGGGAGAGGGTAAGTACGAGCAGCGCAAGGGGAGCAAGGGGTTTCGGTGTATAAGGGGGATTCGGGTGCATCGGGAGGAGGTAAACATTCCCAGCCTCTTCCCCTCTTCAACCCCTCGCGCCGATTATCCGTCCCGAAGAAGGTCAATCATCACTTTTATCTATCATCACATCCAACCGCGCACTCCTTTGCTAGCGCTCGTCGACGTCCTTTGCTCGCCCGTCAACGTCAAGGTTGCTCCCAGTTGCTGTGGGCTCAACCCTCCGACCCTTCCTTTGTACGCAGCCGGTGGCAACGGTGTCCATGCTCCGAGGTAAACAACGACGGGACGGGCGCCACTGGAAGATCGGCGGTCTGCAAATGGATCCGCGAGAAATGATAATCTTATCAGTTGCGACCTCCGGAGCATCCCGAACCACCAACGGATCCGATTAACCTCGCATCGGCTTCGTCCGCCATCTCTCCCATTGGCCGCCGCACACATTCCTGCCTCGTTCCCTCTCGACTCATCTGGCCCATGAACCCCCCGGCGCTTCATTCCGACCCTTCCGCTGAACCCCCTTCCCTTCACTCGCACCACGACCGCGATCTCACCGCCGTCGACGGCCGCGACTCGCTGATACGGATTAGGTTATGCGCCTGGCCCCTACATCCTCGACGAAAACCTTGTTCTTAGTCGCAGAGCTTGTTACATGTGGAATGCCGACGTTACGTTACCCGAATTGGCCATTCGGAACCTTCATCCCGACCACAAACCCACCTCCTTCAACCCTCCACTCGGCTTGCTCCGTACACCTTGCAGAGCAAACCATCACGGGACGCTTTACCTCGATCATCTATTTCCAATCCCCACGTCAAAACGCAAACCGCCTTAAAATTCTCCTTCCATTCCTTCCTTCGAGATGACTATCGGACCTCTTCGGCGCGCAGGGCACACACGGCTTTGCACGGCTAACTCACGTATGCCATGCACACTCCCGGCTTTCATTATGCCTCCTTATGCGAGGCCAACCTTTCACATGGTCTCCCCGCTTCCCAATCGATCGCAACACGAGGCGAAACCCACGATCTTCCCCCATTCGGCCCACCCAACAGGTCACCGAGTATCCGGTCGCGGTATCAAAAAAATTTTACACATCAATGGATGCTATTATTAATAGGGGCTTCGCCAATTTGTGCAGGCGACCTATAATCCAGTAATATTCGAACAACGTATCAGTGAGGATTTGCGACAAGCGCTCGAACGGGCGGAACAACGCCACAGTCTGGGCAATTCAACTTGGTGCCAAAACAAATTTAAGTTGCCGCACAACACATCTGTGAAGATGTAAATCTGTGGAATGTGTCAATGGATCGCACTGGGCACGAGATCGATTCCCCTTTTTCTTGCTCCCTCGAGGACAGGACATAACCCGAAGCAGAAGGTAGGTTCACTACAACTGGCTGCCAAGGAGTCCTCGATTGGGTGGTGGCGTAGAACTATACCGATAAGGGAAGTGATAGCGATTAATCTAGGTATTTTGGTTTTGTTGGCACACCCAGGAAACACTAGCTTCGTCATGTGAGCCAATTTTGCCTTAACAGGGCTGGCTTCCACACAACACCTGAGAAACCTAACGGGTACTGAGACCTTCGCACATATAATATAAGACCCAAGCTTTCAGAATCATTTCCCGTACCCATTGCCCAGCAGACCAATCTTCGAACATGGCAACTTCCATGTACACCGCTATTCAAGTTCTGGGCTCGCCTAGCTTTCGCTACAAATCGAGCCAATCTCGGGTACAATACACGCACGCAATGCTTCCCGTCGAAGGAATTGGGTCATGGGTCATTCCACCCCCAAGGAATTCGTCGAATTCTCTGTAATTGTTCTCGCGAGATGCCATCGCCATCAAGTGCGACACTCCTCGGCAATACTTGTTTGATGATACAACCAAAATTCGAAAGATATCCTTAGATGACGGGCGAATAGCGCCACATTATTATCTATAGTTTCCTCATCACGTGTAACTTCCATGACCTAGGGGTGTAATCATGGTCCGCCAATGTGGGGGGACGCGTGGGCCCCTAACACCTGACAAATCTCCCTCAAGGTGGAAGTTGTCGAGTGACCGAAACAGACGCACAAGCTCCGAGATGTCATAGACGTATCACTCAGAGTCGATGTTGAACGTGATTTCTGGTATTTGTACTGTCACACTCTTCTTGTACGGTTTCAAAGCGCGTATGGAAACGACAATACCGTCTACTTCTTCTTTTTTAGCAGATATGCTAGGCTGTCTTACGTCCTTCCCGTTAGTGTGTATTTCCACGAGATGGCAGTTGGTAGGGCCGCCCGCAAAGCATACACACAGAACAACTTCCTGTGTCTTGAGAATGATGACTGTTCGCAGAATTTGTTTCACTAGTTTCTCTACGTGTCGAAGCTTGTCCCAAAGTCGCTAAACCAAGGCATGTATGAAGTTGGTGAGAACAGGTGCCAGATGTGGCTCGTGCATTGCTAGGAGCCATGCTACACGTGAGGAACGCCCGCATGTGGGTCAAGCAATGGCTTTAAATCCAGGCTGTTCGAGTTGATATCATCATATTTGCCAATTGCGATAGAGATACTGGGCATTTGGAATGACTTAGGTACTTGGTTTGGGGCCGGAAACTTGGTAAGCACTCCGAGGTCCGCTCGCACGACGGAAATGTCTAGGATCTGGAAGTTGGGGGCAGTCTGGCAAAGGATCGAGATATTTGGCTCCTCCTTCGCCAAGTCCCCTTGAGCCCTACTCGCTTGCGGGCGAGGGAATCGGAAAGAGAGCAGGTCCGAAGAGGCCTCGCCCTCGGAAGGAAGTCCCGCATCCTGGAGGTCTAGGGATAGTAATATTCACAGGATTGAGGGAGAAGTGCGTTTGGCATTACCAAATTTTAGTTTCACTAGTTTCTTTAGGTGTCGAGGTTTTTTCTGAGATTGACGTGACATGTTGGTCGCAAGGCCCGGTGGACGAAACAACCGTGCCCCACTGATGGGTGCGCTGCGCATCGGACGGATCGACGAAACGCAGCTAAAGCCCTGCATATGGCGCTCAGATACAATTCGGGATGCGTAGACAGGAAAAAACACCCGTTGCTATCCAGACCATATACAGCATCCAGGTAGTGTTTTCGACACCTTCCACTGGAAGGTGTCGATGCGGTAATTTACTCATACACCCTAAAGCCAATCCAGTCAGAGGAGGTCCTGCAGAAAGAGCCTTCAGACGCACCAAGACCCACAGCTCATATGGACGCAGATCCATTGCTTCCATCCCCGTTCTTTGATCAACTGAACCAGAGGTGCCATGTCGGGGCTGTCTGGGTCAAGGTGGTCATATTTGTCAATTCTGACCCACACCCTTGGTCTCCGGAGCGTTTTGGGAATTCGATCTGATGCCAAAAACTCCGTAAGTATTGGGAGACGCTCTCGCAAGATCGAGAGTTCTAGCATCTCCAGGTTCGGCGCGATCTGACAAAGCCAGCGTATGGTGGGATTTTCGGGCCTGGCGTAACCTTCGACCGCAATTTCTTTGAGGCGAGTGAAGCGAAGAGCGGCGAGCTCTTCGGGGAGGATGTAATCATACCACAGAAATGTATCGCGAACTTTGAGGTGTCCAAGGTTCAACGGGTCGACGGATTTGATGAAGGAAATGAGTTCCCTTGGAGTGAACTTGAGCAAGGTAAGGGATGTAAGATTTGGGAAGTAAACTTCGGACCCGCTCTCCGCTCTTGCATCTGGTAATAGCTCCGTTACCTGGACGTTGGTGGAGGACCGGCCCAAGTTTAGTTGCCGAAGCGACGTCCTACACAGTGTTAAGAGTTCGGGAAGGCGATGAAAGTCTTTCTGGTAGTCTGTTTGAACGCTGAGGATCTGAATGCTGGCTCGGTTTCTCTCTTGAAAGAGGGGGGTGGTGTGTATGTGGCCGAGGATGGCGTCCACTTGTTTTGAATTCCAAGTCCCAACTCTCATCAATTCCATGCCTCGACCAGCCTCCCTCCAGGAGCGACAGACGAGAGACACGTTTTTCATTACTTTATGCGACAGTTCCCATGTGTTGAGAATGACGGCAGTGAAAATTTCGATTAGGATCTCGGCTGGGAGAGCATCATTCAGCCAGCGAGAACTTGAAGGACCTATGAAGGAAAGCTTGAAGGAAGTATGATACGCTTGAAAACTAGATTTCTTGTCTGAAAGCGAATTATATTGGTCATGCTGACGAGAGACAGTGGACTAGCGCAACTCAGACCTTTGGACTCGGAATGCACAGCTGCCTTCTTGACTGTCAGCCCCCGAATTTTGTCTTTAGCTCGCGCCAACATGACCGAAAATGTTGTAGGAGGATTGAGAGAATGTCGAGGGAGATTGCGACAGGAGGGCTCTAATTATCAGTCTGTTGCACGTCGACTGTGGCAGTGCAACCCCTCAGAGTCTGTGGAGGCAGTGCTCGTCGAAACCTGGGCGAGTTTCGGACCAATATTCCTTCTCAATCAGCTCGGCTTCACCCAGTCGGTCAAGGCTTTGGGAGACATGAACGGTATAAGGAACGAGTATTCTCAAGCGGAGGGCTTGTGCATTCACTCCTGTGACCCGTACTCCAAAACCGGGAATCAGTTTGGCCTTGCGCAGTCGCTCCAGAGGTTGGGACGCGCCCACTCGTATCGGCGCAGATAGTCAAAGGCCGCAGAGTCATACTTGAAAGTTCAGCAAATATATCATCGGATCGGAGACGTGTCCACCTGGGCTTGCGGCATCGTGATCAGTCGCAGTACGAGGAGGCGGAGCGCTTGGTTCGAGAAGCATCCAAAGTTTTTGGGTGAGCTTGGCATGACGGGATATGTTGCATGGTGCCACGCAGTCTCGCTGAAACCCGTCGATTATCAGAAAAGACGTTAACCCCCGGGTCGTACGTGCTTTTTGCGCGGTGTCTTTCCCCTCGAGTCTCTCGCGAGTGGGCTATATCTTCCTACATATAATATATTGATATGTATTGTAAATATGAGAACTCAAACGGCACACGAGTCACCCTGGTGTTTGCCTAACTCCTTTCACCCAGCCGCCCAGAGTTACTCATACAACCTAAATGCAACTCAGTGAGAGCTGGAAGACCGCAGAAGACCGCTAATACGCACCAAGATCCACAGCTCATATGGACACAGATCCACCGCTTCCACCCCCGCTCTTTGATCAGCTGATCCAGAGGCGCAAGCTCTGGACTCTCTAGAGCGAGGTGATCATACTTGTTAATCTTAATCCATACCCTCGGCCTCTGGAGCGTTCTGGGAATTCGATCCGATGCCAAGAATTCAGTGAGTACCGGGAGACGCTCCCGCACGATCGAAAGCTCCAGCATCTCCAGGTTCGGTGCAATCTGGCAAAGCCAGCTAATGGTGGGATTTTCAGGCCTGGCGTAACCTTCAATCACAATCTCTTTGAGGCGAGGGAAAGAAAGAGTGGCGAGCTCGTCGGGAAGAATATAGTCGAATCGCAGAAAAGTATCGTGGAGCTCAAGATGTTCCAGTGTCAAAGGGTTGACCGAGGTGATGAAGGAGATGAGTTCCCGCGGAGTGAACTTCACCAGGCACAGGGCGGTAAGTTTGGGAAAGTACGATTTGGACTCTGCTTCCTGTCTTGCATCCTGGAGCAGCTCAGATATCGGGACGCTCGTGAAGAACCGGCGGAGGTGAAGAAGTTGAAGGGATGTCCTACAGAGTGCCAAGAGCTCCGAGAGCCGATGAAAATCCTTTTGATACTCTGTTTCGACGCTGAGGAATTGAACTGGCGCGCGGCCTGTCTCTTGAAAATTGGGTGTGGTTGGAAGATAGCCTAGGAGGGCATCCATTTGTTTCGGGCTTGTTATTGAAACTCTGTAGAGCATCAGGCCCAGGCCAGCTTCCTTCCAAGAGCGACAGACGAGAGATAGGTCGGCCATGGTCTTGTACGACGAATCCCACGCTTCAAGGATGGTGACTTTGAAAATCTCAATCAGGATTTCAGGCGGGAGGATATTGATGAGTGGGCCCGAGTATCCTCTGCTGAGGGTCGAATGACGGACCCGAATATCACACTTTTGGTCTATTGAGAAGCATGTTAGTGACGTTGGGGGTATCTTGTATGATGAAGGGCTACCTCCACTCGACGCAGATTCCAAGTCATCAGCTGGCTCGTTGGAGGTTCCGACATCCGCGAACGAGCTCACGTTGTCTTTGACGGAGGGGTACATGGTTGACGGTGCGCCCCTCCTCGTTTGTGGGATCTTAGTATGGGAAATCGCAACAAAAGCTTTCCGCACGCCGGCAGTGGCAGTGCGCGCAGCAACAGCACTTGTTCTTTGGAGGCAGTGCCTGGACCTCGACTCGATTCTCCACGTTCCCGACCTGTCACAGAAAGCGACCGTCGATAGAACACATGAGGCCAGGACGTAGACAATTACTTGCCTGTTTTCTTACGTTATCGGTCTTACAGACTGAACGCTGGGGTGGGTAGAGCGGATCGTGATTGTCTAACGAAGGAGCCCTACTGTCAGCGCAGGCTTCAATCCTTTCTTCTAGAGTCGTGTCCTGGGAACGTTGCCTAACTGAGCTGAACACGTGGTGCCGGGAGGCTCCCAGATCCGACTGGTGACCCTTGGAATTGCTAAATCGAATACCTAATTTTAAAGAAATATCCAAAAATAGAATAATCGTCCAAGAAGAAATGAAGTGTCCGTTCAGTGTCCATAAAAACCTGCCTGGGTTGCGTTTTCCATCAGACAGCCCAGCTGCCACTGCTCCAGACCGCACGTATATCCCGTTTCCAGCCGCGCTCCTCTATCAGTTCCGACAACTCCACTAGACAAGGGTCGTCTGTCTCTAGTCCTTGGCGCATCTCTAGCTTGACGACGATTTGAGGGTGAGTGAACATCGGCGGCGCGTGGTCCTTGAGAAGCTTGACCGTATCGTCAAGGTCAAAGGTTGTGATGACTAGACCCATTTGCTCGAGCAACGGAGCTGCGGAGAAGAAGTACGCCGGAAGAGGATTGTCTTTGGGCAACCGTCCATCGAAGATAACCTTCCGAAGGTTCGGGAATGTTCGGTGTTGCAGCACCGGAGGAATGTCTGGAGACGTTGGGAATTGAATATTGGCGAGATGAATTGATTCTAGTTGAGTCCTGTCGCAGCATGCAATGAGGTGGACGACCTCATATGCAAGCATCGCCTCAAGATGTAGCCTCCGTAGCCGGGGGAAGATGACATCGGGATCGCGGGTCGTAGTGAATATTTCGGGTTCGTCCACCGGGTGAGGTTCTAGTCCGGAGAGTATGGGTACATGCTTGCGGTTGTTGAATCCAGATCTGTCGAGGCGAAGCTCGTTGACGGAAGGCCTGGCGTGCGCAAGGACTTCGGGAAGCCGATGGAAATCCCTGTACAGCGGCGCCTTGACTTCCAGAACTCGAATTCTGGAACGATCCGCGGTACCATCATCCCCTAAGGCCCCAATGTGATCCAATAACCTGTCCACTTGATTTGGTCTTTCACGCAAGTCGACCCGCATGAGCTCAAGTCGCCTGGCCGCTTTGGCCCAGTGCCTACAGACCAGGGAAAGCTTGAGGATACATTGGCTAGGGGTTTCGGCTTGAAGGATGATTAAAATGAAGATGTCGAGCAACAGCTCGAAAGGGAGGGATTCGTTTATCGTAGACTCCTTGCCGGACGGAGGGACTAAGAGGGGGCTACCAGTTGTCTCCCAGTACCCCGGTTGCGGATGAGGTTTTTTGTCCGATATAGGTGGGGCTTCAACGATGAATCTGTCAGAAACGCGAAAACTAGGCCCGGGGAATTGCGACTTACGTTTATACGGTCGAATGGGAGCTGGTCGCTGCTTTAAAAGGCCTTGTCGCTTGAGTACGTTCTTGACCTTGTCCCAGTTGAGCATGTGTGAAGCGTAATACGAGTCTCAGCCCGGTTTGGGGGGTATTTTAGTGAGGGGTGGGGCTCTGCCGTTTGTTCCGGTGGTTGGTGGGTGAGGCTGTCCGTTCCGGTGCCAACGATGCGATGAGACTTGACACAGACTCCTTGGTACCAAGCAAAGAAAGATAGAAGACGAGCCTGCGCCGAATGCTTGAACCTAGGTGACTTTTGTGATGAGGTGATGAGTAGTGTGAAACGAGTGTTGCACGGTTGGTTCCAGAACACCGAAGTTGGTAGTGGGAGTTATTCGGGTGATATCGATAAAAAGAACGCGTATTATTGGGGAGGGGTTGCAGTCGGAGGTTAGATTGGTAGTCTGGCGTGGATGGTTCACGTCAACCGCGTTTTGCTGGCGGTCGGTGGTGAACGAAATCCGTTAACGCCGGTCACCCCTGCGAAGCCTCCACTGAGACCGTGTTCCGCTCCGATGTGAGGAGGTGAGACATGTTTCTACCCGTTTTAAATAAACCAAGCTCGTATTCAGATGATACTCAGGCTGATGTGGGTGGACATGTCGCCTTGGTAGTCACCGGAGCTTCGCTATTCCCGAGTCCCTCACTCCCGGTTACCCCCGTTAAAGCCGGCAAGGGATCGGTCAGCCATTCTCTTCATTACCTGCCTGCACCCCTAGCACCCTGTAAACGACGACCGCTGAGGTCTCAGGCTCTTACTCACCCCAGCATCCATACCAAGTCTATGTACTCTTTGGTTCCCAATCCTCGCCAACTGCGTTCTCAAGACTGTCAATCTTGAGGGGATTGTGAACTCTCGCCAAAAATGAGCCGCTTCTCCGATATCAGTAACCCAGCCAAAGATGGAGACCTAAACACCATATCAGTGCGTCGTCTTTCCTTCGAAATTTGGCCTGTTCATAACCATCTTCCCAATGGCTCGGCATTTCACAGCCGGCGATGAAAAGATATGAGATCGACCCCTCCAGGCTCAAATTTTCAGATGCCGCAGTCCGGGGGCGGGGCCGATCCTGCGACGTTGTCTTTGCAAAACTTTTCCCGGCTTCCACCAGCCAAGATTCATCTCAAAAAGTCAAACTCGTGGCCGTCAAAAAATTTAGATGGGATGACGACACCGACGCGGATCGCTTCCAAGAGGTATCCAATCTGTTCAATACGCTCCCCCCCCCCCGGGTTCTAATTAGCCTTCTTCCCGGTTGCAAGTATTTCATTCGCGAACTCAGAGTCCTTCGTAAAGTATCCCACCCTCATGTAGTCAAGTTCATGGGCTTCGTTGAAGATTTCGCCAATGGCAAGGCGTGGATCGTGTTTCCTTGGGAAAGTCATGGGAACGTTCGTGAATTCCTGAAAACCGGCCACTGGGAGATCCCCGAACGAATATCTCTTGTACGTACATTCCACTTCAACAGGCTATTTGTCCACTAAGCTTTCTGGATTGGCCTAGATATCTGATACCAGCGCTGGACTCAAATATTTACACGGTCTCAACCCCCCAATATGCCACGGAGATCTGAAATCCGTACGCCAGGCCATCCTAGTATACTTCCTACTGTGATTTATAACGGATGGGTCCGTTTTCAGCTTAATATTCTCGTCAACGCCCAATACCGTGCCGTCATTGCGGACTTCGGTTCGGCTCGTTTCGCCAGAGATAGCACCGGCAGTAGTTTCAACTCCCCTCGAAGTCCTAGCATGAAACTACCACCTCAAAGTCCTATTCTATCTGAATCCACTTCCAGTTTTTTCCAGTCACCGGGGCCCCAGTTCCTCACAATGTCTAGCATGTCTCAACAGACTTCGGCTGGCTTTGGGGGAACCATCCGCTGGGCTAGCCCAGAGGTTTTAAGCGGATTCAAACCTTCCTTACCAAGTGACATTTGGTCATTGGGCTGGGTAGCGTGGGAGGTAGTTCGAATACCAAGACACCCGCTGTCGTGCTCCGCGTTGATCGCCATCTACTTTATCCGCAGATTATGACCGACAAGTTGCCCCACCACGAAGCTGATAACGACCTCAGTGTCGTCCTTAATGTACTCGAAGGTCGCATTGCCCACTTTGGTGGTGACAAGCACATGGCGCAGATGAAGACTCTTTGCGATCTCGTCTTGAATTGTTGGACCGTCGACCCTAAGCAACGTCCTACAGCAAGCGATTTTAGCGTATCGATCAGCCTAATGGTTAGGCATCACATTTGCTTATTCTTTCATGCTCTAACGCGAGTACTTCATGGATTTCCAGCCTCAGTGCAGACCATCTCCAAGCCCAGCTACCGCTCCGGGAACCCCCCGAAATCGCTCTGCTTCGCTTCTATACACTATCGGCAAAGTACACGAGAAGGAGTCTCGGTTCGAGGATGCCGAAACACACTATCGCGAAAGCTTGGATCTCGCTCGCATTACGGGTGATGATCGCATGGCCGAAGAAGCTAAGCTCGCAATGCGTCGCGCTTCGCGCACTGGTTCTCAGGAAATGGTGAGCGGTTTTGAAATATGATTGCCATATTACGTTATGCTGAGATGCGTCTGGATGCCAGTCTCCGCAGGAAAAGCGAGAAGAACAGTGGAGGAAGGAGGCAAAAGACACGAAGGATCAACGCCATAACCGAGGGACGTATCAGAAGATGCACGGTAGGAAGAGCAAAGGCAAACGGAAGTACCAGGCTGGAATGAAGTCGAGAGATCGTGGGGGATGGAGGGAAGACGGGGACTCCGAGTCCGACAATTGGGGTGAAGGGGGGCCAGAGGAAGAAGTCCCTGAAGAGTAGCTACCTCAGGCTTGAGCTTTGTTCTGTCACATCTCTTTGATATCCGTGGCTAAATATTCGCCTGTCAGTACGGTTGATACGAACCATACCAGTTTGTTCGATCAATAGTGTCCCCATGTTCTTGGTGCTTAGGCTTTAAAATGGCGCTTTTGAGGAGGCATACATGTACGATCCTTGATAGCGTGGTTCGTTGATACAGTCGATGACGATGTCTCCACACATCGCCCAATACCTGAAAACATTCAAGGCAAGGGAGAAACGATAGCAGGTCTTTGGAGGCGATTTGTCGATCGACGTTTGTGATTGCTCCCGAGTCAATCATTGGTCGTCGGAATACATTCATCTCCCCTCAGTTCGTCCACCGAGAGCACCCAGATTTGAAGTAGATACTTAAAATACCATTAGAAATGAGGAATGCGCAATATGACATATTCTCGCTGCTCAATCATCAAACTCCCCGCCCCCCGTCCATCCGCCCCTATCTCGAGCACTGGCGCCAGTCTGATATTTGGACTTCGCCTTGCTCTTCCTTCCTCCAAGTTCCTTATACATTTCCCTCATCTCCAGCTTGCCCGGTCTTGTTTCGTCGGCTTCCTGTTTCCACCTCTCCTCTCTCATCTCTCTCGGTGTCTGGTAACCAGTGGTCCTGCTGCCTCCTCCACCACCGCCTCCACCTCCGCCGCCGCCTCCGCCGCCGCCTCCCGGGGTGCTGAAACCGGTTCTCTGGAAAAAGTCTCTCCCCTCTTGGGCGTCTTTTTTCCGAAGGTCGAGATAGGTGACACGCCAGCTCTGCTTCGACTCGCGACGTGTCCATTTTCCGGCTGGGAGCGACTCGTCGTGGAAGTTCTCCTTCCGGTAATGCTGGAACCAGACTGCAAACGTGGAGGGAATAAACGGGGTCGTCAGCCATCGGAAGGAGGAGGACGGACGCGATGACGCGAAAAGGGAAAGCTCGGGACAGGGGTGAAATTCACGAGGGACAAAGCCACGCACCGTAATTTAGCGTCTGACTTTTGCTCCACTTTCGACAAACTCGGGCGCATCTCGCAAGTTGATGGATGGTCAACAGACCGAATATTTTCTGGCTGATTTCGCTTGGAAGGATTCTGAGAGGGTCTCTAGAAGATTCTTTGGATGACCTGGATGACTTTGTGGGGGATAAGAGGAGTCGTCCCGGCGTGCGTCGGCCAGCGGCTCCGACTCGGGTGGGGGACGTTGCCCGGGATGGGGTTCGAGATGTTAAGCGGGATGCCGAGCGGGGTGATACGACTGCGCTTTGCTGGTTTTGTGGAGGCATTGTGGTTGAGAGTGGGGGGCGGGAGGGAAGATAGGATAGAGGGGGTCAGAACGACCACCAGTCAGCACCGCAATTCCCACAGGAACCATGATAATCGCGGTACTTACCACAGCGATGAGCTCGTCATCTTCACTGTTGGGACTTGCGCTACGTTTGCTTGTTGGCGAGAGCGGGTTTGGGTCGGCAGTCGATGGTGTCGCGTCCACCTTGATATTGTTGAGCTTTGTTGCGAGGTTGTCGGCCTCCAATGTTTGCTTGTTTAGGACGTCGTGCAGCAATGCAGACATGATGGAATGTCTGATTACAGAGGAAGGTAAGTCTATCGAAGGGGGTTGGTGAGGATGGGTTGTTCGCTTGATCTTCGAGGGCAAAGAGATGACAGATTTAAAGCCCAGGGCCTGAGTAGTTCCCGCGGTCTTTGCTTATCCAAGCAATGACCTCATCCACGTTCGATCTCGGACCACTCAGGACCACTTAATTGGTCAGACACCTCTTCTGGTGGAGGTGAATCCATGCCTCGAACGTTGCGAGCAAAATCCTTTTCCACCGTCGACTGAGCATTGCCTCTGGGGTTGCCAGGACGTCGCGCATGGACAACCATGGAACAGTCGCAAAATCAATGGAACGCCTCTTCATTACCTCCTCTCTCCTTTCCGCTCGACATGAATGACAGAGAAAATTCGCTACATTTTGGTCGTAAACTCGTTATATGTACAAGGGTGAGGAGAATTAATAAGAGTGTATGAGGTATGTGCATTTGTCAGATATGCTAGCTCGAACTCGAAGCGCGTAGAAATCCAAGGATGGAAAAAGAAATAGAGGAAATGAAGAGTCTTTTGTTGGCGGCTACCATCGCCTACTACCTCCTAGAAGCCCTGAGGTAAGCAAAGCCAACCCTAATAGGCCAGATTAGAAGAGTGATTGGTCCTCGGGGCGTTGGAACGGTCTTCCATGGAGCGGGTCCCTCCCGTGCCGACGCGGTCGGCTGAGGCTGTTGATGCAGTTCAGGTCCGGTCATGCTTCCAGGGGTCTCGACGTCCTTGGCTTCAGGAATACGATCCGAGTCCGGTTTCAGAGGATGGCTAACCACCTCCTGTGGAATCGTAGAAAGGAAGAAGCAGAGCACCGCGGAGACGACACACCATGGGAGCAAGCTAATGAAGCTCCATCGGCAAGCGTGCCTAAACGCATCTTGAACGATGGTACGGGTATCGTCGGGCAAGGAGAGGATGTTCTGGATGCTGTTGAGCGAGCCGCCAAAGAGATTTGCGATTTGAGCTTTTTGTTGGGGTGTAAGACTGTTGGACGATATGACAAGCGCAGTGATGTAGGATTTGACTTTGGTGTCGAGGACCGCAGAGAGTTGGGCGAGACCGATCGTTCCACCTGCAGTTCGGAACTATTGTGCAAATGGTTAGGAAGAGAGTGTCAAGAAGGGAAGCGAGGAGACGTACGAAGAGGTTCATGGACACGACAGCGGCGACCTGTTGAATGGCTGGGAGAATCGAGCTTGCAGGGACAGTGGAGCAAAAGTCAAGCCGATGCCGACACCAGTGAAAAGCAAGAAGCCGTTGAGTTGTTTTTGGTTGTTGTTGTCGATCGCAACAGTCAAGAGGCCAACGGCAACAGGTATTATGAGACCACCGAGGATAGCCGGATACTTTGGTTGTTTCAGCATCTTGATCATTCGTAAAGCAATGACGACACCGATCCCGAGACCTATAGTGGAATTGCGTTAGGGAAGCAAGAAAAAGAGCGATGGCAGAAGGAGACTAACCGGGAGAGAAGTAGAGTAGCTGAACACCGCTCTTGGTGGCGCTCAAGCCTTGGACGATGGAGAAGTAGATGGCCAAGAAGTAGAATGCGGAGAAGAGGACCATTCCACCGGTCATAGCTGCAAAGTTGGTGGCACAGACATCGTAGCTCTTGAAGATATCGAGGGGAATCGCGGGCTCTGTCAACCTGAACCACTTGGGGCACTTGTACAAGAATCCCGGGAAGCGACGTGGTACTCCATTGGCTTCATCCACAGCAGCGTCGATGTACTTGGAAACGAGGAACTCCCATGCAACGAAGATGAAGATGAGAACAAATCCGACTGCGAAGGAGACGATGACGAGGG
>WSTY01000175.1:0-28263 GCA_019633465.1 Tulasnella sp. 417
CTCTACCGCCTCTTGGATCTCTACAGCGAAACGGGAAGTGGAGGCCTGGTCGATAAGATCATTATTTCTCAAGAGTCATTGGGCCGCTTTATCAACAACGTCCTCCCCGGCGCGTACACCAACGTTACGAAAATTGACTTTGCTCGTCTTGATCGCGAGGCGTCGCTGCAAGTTGTTGGAGTATATGGAAGCAAGTCGGAGATCGTACGATTCCTCCATTCTCTAGGTTCCATTGATGACGAAGTGTGCGTGATTCGGATCTTGTCCTCTGATATCGTACTGAAGTCCCTTGCTTAGTGCTGCACTTCTGCTTGTTGAAGACGACGTATCCATCAACATGAGACCCTCTCTTCGTTCTGGCATCTACGTTATCTCCTCTACCACTCCCGATGACTCTCTTGCCGAGACCCTCGTTCGCTACGCCATATACTGGCCAGAGGAAACCACATGGAACGACGATGCCACAGGAAGCGTTCGCAAAAATCGCGTCACGTTCATGCGGTACCTCACCTGCTTAGCGGACCAAATCCGCGCCCTTATCTCCCCAGAGCACGAAGCAAAGCTCGTTTTCAAGGATACGGATCAAGCTGACGACTCTGACCAGGATGGGTTTGAAATGTCCTGGAATGATTTTGAGGATGCGAATGTCGATGACCGTTTGTTCAAGTTCGAAGTGGCGAAGACGAACGAGCAAGCGGAGGCTGTCAAGATTAGGCCTGGGTTCACCGTGCGTGCGCCAGGCTGTTCGATACGGAGCAACCGCTAATGTCTACATTCCCGATAGGTTCCACATCACGCCTTCTGTACTCCAACCGTAAATATTCCGACATCTACAGGCTCCACACGCCAAGAATCACTCATTCCTCAATTTGTTGCCGGTGAAACAGTTCAGGCGGTAGCTACCACCCGTTTTATGCCTGGCGTCGATCACACTCGCAAAATCAATGAGACTTTTAGCGAGTATCGATTTGCTGCTGAGCTGTAAGCCTCTAGGTCTAGCCGGTTCCCTGAATACTGACCGAGGAGCATATCCCAAAGGCGAAAATATGGCTCCGTTGTTCTAGCCCCCTCGGTCGACGATGCCGGGTTTGAAATTCTTCTGAAGAAAGGGGGTCTGAAGAACCAGGACTTCGCAGCCTATTCAGCTTATCGTGACTCGCTTGAGAAAGCCGAACGAAAGATCCAGCAGGAAGAGAAAGAAGAAGTCGAAAAGTCATTGGCCGAAATCAAAGCAAACTCCACCCGCCTTCTTGATCAAGTGACGAGATACCTTGCCCCCAAAATATGCGACTTATACCCGTAAGGTGTTTTCGCACATTTCGAGCTAAATGCTTATGGCCTGGCTATTCAGAACTCTCGACCCCGAGGAGCTCCTTCCTGTCAAACTGCAAGGAGACCAAGAAGGTTCATCGCAAGCATCTGAAGATCTGGGTACTTCTTTCTCGCGTCACATTCTCCGTGTGCCAACTAATCCTCCTCGAACATTTTCAGCGCACTTTTACCACGTTCGCGCTGCTTACAAGGGTGCGGCGCGAGCAATTGATCAGGCGACGGCGGATCCCAAGTTTGGCTCTATCGGCTCCTCCAACTTCGCTAGGCTCAAGAAACGTTTCCTGATCGTCAAAGGATTCCTCGAAAAACATAAAGACCTATCGGAAGAGCAACGGTCGGAGCTGGCGAATGCCATTTCGCTCAACGGGGAGCTCCCTTCAGCTTTGAAGGAGACTCAGGCCAGCTGGGCGAGGCTTAACCCACTTCCTTTTGTTAAAGCGGTTGCTCTCAAGTTGAATCTCACCAAGGAAAGCAACGACGACGAAACCCTCAAAGCATATTCCAAAGTGAACGAGCCCGCTGACACGGACTTCTTGAAGTCTTTGGCTGACATGGTGACGAAAGAGCCTATCCTTGCTGCCGGCGCTGATGAATTGCGCGACCTCGCGCTGCGCGGACTCCGCCTGACGCTGGAATCAGCCGCAAAATCTTTGACCGATAAGATGATTTCGAGTCAAGAACGCGAAGTACACGATGCAGTAAAATCCTTTGCCAAGACTCGTTTCACAAGCGCCAAGCAGGAAGCCACGTCAGTCCTTCGCCAAACGATCGCCAAGTGTCTTCTTAGAGAAGGGAAACAGTGCGTATAATGAACCTCAGTGGGAGGCATGGCCTGACCTTTTTTACAGACCTGTGTTGACCATCGAAGATGCCAAGCGTAAGTACTACGTGCTTCCCTTCCCTTCCTTCATTGACCATCTTGGATCGGACAGCGTCCAGGTCCTGGAATAGCGATTTTGTTCTGAAAGCGTGGTACAATCAGCGATCCGACCCTTCCTACGAAACTTCAGTGTGGACATTGGACCTGTCTGAGGACGATAAACTGAAGCTCAAGGAAAACCCCTTACACATCCCCGCCCCGAAAATGCCTCGTTCTGCCACAAAATTCGAGTTGCCCGTAGGCTGGCGGATTCGGTGAGCATTTTAAGCCTCGGGAACTTGTACACGGCGGTCTCATATGATATTATCAAGTCGACTACAAATCTTAGGATCAAAGAGGGCTCTTCTCGTTGTTGATTGCTCCGATAGGATTCGCCTCTGGGTGTTCTCACTTGCGACTGGTTTCTCGATCGACCGCCCGACATGCAGCATTCCCACTGCATCAGGCCGTAAATACGCGGTTGCAGTCGATGAGCAGATGCGTTTGGTTGCGTTGGCCATAACGGAGGTACGTCGGCAATAATGCAAGCTGATAAATTCTGACTTCCGTCCAGCCGGGCAGTGTTTCTTTGCAAGAGTTCCTGATGGATGAAACATTTTCTACAATGCACAGTCGAGGCTCACCGCTTTCACTCACTTCCTGGTACACTGACGGCATCCCGGAATTCACCCAAATCGCATTTTTCAGTGGATCTGAGGAGCTTTGCTTGGTAGAAGCTTCTGGGCGTGTCCGCGTGCTATCGATACCTTCACGGTCTTTCAGGTGAGCCAATTTGAGAGCATCATCTTAGATAAACCTGACTTGGGAGATCTCTTGAAGGCCAGCCGCCATTCACCTACCCACAAAGCCGCTCTATGTAAGGTCTTCACCGGACGGAGCTGCCTTGGTCGTCGTCGAGGGCACCCAAAGAGGCCCTAAGCTCGTTCGAGTTTTCCACCGCGCTTCCTTTGGCTCCAACAAGGACGGGATCGTCAACCACCTTCCGGAGAATTTCAACCTCACCTACAACTTCTGCATCACCTCCACTGGCGCTCGACAAAAGGCTTTCCTCATGGCCTTCGATCTCGCAAACCAACGGGTCATCTCATCAGCACTGGAGATCAGCCGTAAAGAAACAGAGTATCAATTCCGAGCCAAAGACGAGGCCAGCAATTCCGCAAGAGAAACTACGACAGTGCATAACTCTCTCATCAACTGCTTCTCCGAAGTCTGGGAAAGGTTTCCTGTGGCGGCCGCTATACAAAGGTCGGTGGTGACAACGGTCGTGTTACTTGCCTTTACTGAAAATGATCCAGGCAAACTGTGTCGGAGGCCGGGCGACAGTCTCCAACCGTCACTTTTGTATCGTCGTTGGCTAGTTACTCCTTCCGGTCATACTTCAAAAGAATGGTGCAAGACTTTGAGAAACTCTCCCGCAAACCGACGGAGCAACGACTCACGCGCATTACCGTTGACGCTTCGCCTTTTGACGAGGTCGGCTTTGCAGCGTCGTCAACGAGCCAGTATAAGGCAGGCGAATGGATCGCAGAGCTTCTCTGTCTTATACCGATCCACATTGCTGTGACCTCGGAGAACCGCTTCGTCCCTCTGAAAGATGGTGTTCTCGATTCCGCTCTCGAGAGGGAGTTGCTTGGTGCAGAAGTGTCCAAGATCATTGACTCGATTAGCCTTGGCTGGTATGAGTCGATTTTTAGCTCTTACATGGCGAACAAACCCGTTAAAGTAGTCTCTTCGATGGGTAAGTTCAGTCCTTCCACCTTTTGTATCTGGATCCTGATTCAGAGGGGACAATTTTCAGGGGAACAGAGCGTTGGTACGTTGGAGCAGATGTTCATCCCTTTTCATTGTTCTCAAACAGCTTTGCAGGCAAGTCTTACAGCTTGAATCATATGGTCGACTCGTCCTTTGCTGGTTCTGCTGTTCGGACCACTGAGGTATGTAACTGCTGTGTGGTAGTAAGGCACAGGGATTCTAAGTCAGTTGCAGGGTGTCTGGCTGTCTGTCTGCCCTACAAAGGATTGTTTGGTAGTAGCTTTGGACTTCGAGGGTATGTGACGCTTCCAAAAGTACTCTGTAGATTCCAATTTGTTCATCTTTTGTAGGAGTTAAGAGCATCGAGCGCACAGCGCAAGAAGATATGCTCTTAGTTCTCTTCAATACCGCCCTATCAAACCTCGTCATCTTCCGCAACAACTTTGCTCTCAGCCGAGATGTGGCCGATATGTTTACGGTACCAGGATCTGTCATGGCTTAGATACCGACTTCTCCTTGACGCTCTGTCTCTTCAGAGTTTCCAAGCCTCAACGCACCTTTTCGATCCGTCCGCAAATCAGAGGTTATTCAAGGGCCTCCTGACCATTGTAATCAAGGTGAGGGACCCTCGTAGCAAATATACAGTTTTAATAACACTTGGAACCGCAGGATGTCGTAGACGGGGATAAGAGGGACATCGTCAAGGAGTGCGTGTCTCATCTGCCCATTCGGTCGTGGATACTAACCGTTTTACCCCAGATTTTTCGCCAAGTTCAGCCAAATAGTGTCGAGGGAACAAGCGACCAACTTCATCACAGTCCTTCATAACTCCCAACTAACGGTTATCCCGTGGAGTGTTATACAATCCAGGGAGTTCTACGCCCTCTTCGGCAAGCTAAGGAATCTACTCTTCAGCCAGAAATCCACTCATGGGACAGCTGGGGAGTTCCTTATTACCCTCAAGACCCTTATGGCTAAGATGAAGGTGACCGCTTCCTAGATTTAGTTATACCAGAGCTAATCCGAGTTTGCAGGCTCAAGATTGGGGATCACTTGATCGTGCGTTCTGCAGTGTTATCGGCTCTTCGTAGCGCTTCTCTGACCACCTCCAACAGAAACGGTCATTAAGCATCGTGTTGCCGCTTTGACAGAAATGCTCCAGGCGGCCCTAGAGTATGGTCGGTCAGGTCCAACCTTCGACGCTGACGAGCTAAGGGTGAGATCAAACGGCTCTGATGTGCGACTTCATTCTAGACAACCTCTACTTTATCTTCACAGAACCTGGACGACCAAGCCGTTGTTGAACATTCTGACCACAATGCCAAGTTCTATATCGGTAAGGACGAAGGGGAAAGGGAACTGGCTCTCGCTTCGCTTCTTGATGCCTGGGGAGTGGATCCTGCACGAAGCACCGTCGATGGGGTAGCAACATACTTGAACGACCTCGCAACATCTCGAATAACGCACGTCGAGAAATGGATCGAACAAAACCTGTCTCGATTCCCTGCAGATAACTCGGACATCCGAAACCTGAAAAGAGACTTCAAGGATCTCGCCGAGCGTTTGCGAAACGCAGTTCGACTCTGTCCAGCCCAATGCACCACGTGCCAACTACAATGCATGCTCAACCTATCGCATCAAGACCAATCCCACGATTGTCGTACAACGCACGTGTGCATTACTCCCTGCGAGTACGCCGAGGAACATCGTGATGACGGACCGGTTCTTTGCCAGCTCCCGTAAGCGTTCAGGGTATAAGATTTGGATTGCGAATTCTGAGCTTCCTTCGACTTTCTACACCAGGGCCGGTCATAATGGAAAGCATGTGTAAGTGTATCGACGGCGTATTCTTCCACATATTGATTCGAACCCGGCCCGCGTAGCTGCAATCCTGTTTTCCATCTCTGTGGCGAGACTTGCTATCTTGCTGGACGCAAAGGTTGCCAAGGCCATTGCTCGAAGCCGAGTGACCACGAAGAAGGCGAGCACGAATGCTCAGCGAAGATTCATCAATGCGGGGAGGTCGGTTTTTCGATGAGACCTGTATTTCCGAGCACTCACGAGTATTAAACGATACAGCCGTGCGACTTAAGAGACATGGTGTCCTCCAACGGGCAGATGTTTTCTTGTCCTTTGTTATGTGCAGTCCCTCAGTACGTCGTCCACCGTATTCATATCGGACTTAACTGAAAGCCAGTTCGTCATCAGCGATGAGCCTCATGAAAGACATGCTTGTGACAATCGTATGGCTTGTCCGATCAGGTGCGAACTCTGTCAGCAGTACTGTGCGGCCGGTGGTCATTTCCACGGCCTGGACGATTCCTTGCCACATTTGTGTGGGTGAGTGGGGTGTCAAACACCAGCGCGATGCGAGGGTGCAAATTCGAGCTCATCGGTTCTCTAGACAAGAGCACCCTTGCCGAAGACAATGCGAAGCGGATGGGATATGCGAGGTCAACACCACACCCCATTCCGTGGAGACCACATTCACTGGCAAGCATTCGACCTTTAGCTACACGAAGGTTCGTTGATATATCCTGGTACAAAAGTCTGGAGAACTTATAGCATGCAACCTTAGTACACTCAAAGGGCAAAACGTTTGGACTGCGCCAGAGTCATCCCTCCAGGAAAGCTCGCACACGATGAACGGCACATATGCTCGACGGATGAGGACCCTTTCCACTACTGCGAGGAGTCTTGCCAGAACTGTGGTTACATCTGCACTTTACCTCTTGGTTAGTGGGCACAGTAGAACTGGATGGCCAAGTCTTAACTTCTTTGTCCAGGTCATCTACAACCCGAGCATGACACTGCCCATGGATCGATGGAACGTACCGCCTGGGCAGTAGAGGGTAACTCTGATGCTGTCGTCGAAGTGAAAGGTCGCAAGTTCGCTGCTCAGGATGATGGCGCTCCTCAACTATGTTCCTCAATTTGTCGCAACCTTGGACGTCACGCTCACATTGACTATTGCCGCAATGCGAAAGGACAATGCCAGGAAGCAGAATCTGAGCACATCGATACGCCCATGCTCCCCAATCGAAACCGGGCCAAGGATTGGGTTTCCCATAAGGTCTTCTGGGCTCGTACAGGTTAGTCCTCAGGTTGTTCCTGTCGGCTTGGCTGACTACGATCATCGATGGTATCTAGGGTTCAAGGGTATGGTAACGAGCCCTGCATGGGAGAAATAAAATCCTAATATCTTTGCTTTAGATCCTTATTCGAACGATGAACAAACCGAATTTGCACTCTGTGACGTCCAATGTGCAGGTGGGGAACCCGCCACAGATAGCCATTCGCTTTGAAGCTTATCTCTCGTCCTTTACCAGGACCCGAACACCAAGCCACAGCAACCCAACCTGCGCGGCCAAGCTTCTGCACGCTTCCCATCTTCCATCCTCCACATCCTATCAATTGGCAGGCCCCCGGTAATTCGACCTATGTATCCGGCGACGGTCATTCATTTGGCTGTCCAAACCCAAACAACCTCCGCCAAGCCTTCCATGTCATTTTCGTTCTAGATAAGTAAGTGGATCGTCCGTTCAAGTTTGTTGGACTCTTAAACTCAGCGGTGGACGCTAGATCCGGCTCCATGACCTACACGGACCGCCGTCCGCTTCAAGGCCAACCCGTGACCGCGAAGATTACCCGTTCTAACAATAATAGATTTGGTGCCGTTCTATCCGCGCTTTATGGCTTCTGGATCACTCGGGGCTCGGGAACGACAGGGCCCCGACGAGATGCTTATTCTGTCATCACGTTCGAATCTCACGCGCAGGTATGAGACTGGCCTTATTCCTCTACTTGTTCAGTTTGCTCACCAGTTCACTCACATTTGTTTTACAGACACAAATATCGAATGATTCTACGAGTACTTCCGATCAGCTTCTAGATCGTTTGGTCCAACTCAGTGCTGATGGGGGAACTAACTTTGATGCCGCATTGAGAGAAACGCGGACGGTCATGGTCAACAACTGGTCGACCGATCGGTAAGCCATGTTTCTTAATCATACCTCAACCAAGCGGTGCTAACCTCGAGTAATCAAAGCTCCCCCGTTGTTGTTTTCTTGTCCGACGGGGAGTGCTGGGTCAACGACAACACCATCTATGACCTCTGTAACCAGGCAGTTTCTCAGGGGTGCGCAGCTAGCTTGACTATTCCGCTTCTGTATCTTCTGCTGACGATTTGACCTTTAGTAAACCTGTTTCCTTCCACGCGGTCTCTTTTGGACAGGATTCTAGCTCCACGCCACTCCGTCGCATGGTCACAGTCGCCGAAAGAGTTGCCCAGGACGCTCCTCGGGATCCGCTAACGCCGGTGGTTCCTTGCAGTTACAGTGACGCCATAGATACAGTAAGTGGAATAAAAAAATTTAGCGTATGTCGAAGCTAACATAGCCAACTAACGCAGATCCGTCTTGCGGAAACGTTCATAAACATCGCAGACTCGTTGAAGAAGCCCCGAGCTGCTCTCCTTCGCGCATAAATCGATCGGACTGACTTAGCCGCCTCTATTACACCACTCTCCTTCCAATGCACGCATTCCTGTCTACGTCAACAATATATTCAGACTTTCCTTTGAGCGTCCCCTACTACAGTACAGTTGCGAGGCCAGCGAGCCTAGAGCCGCGTTTATCCTCTCCACCGCACCCAGGATTTCCTTGCAAGTGACACCAAGGTCACATGTCTCAATAGACTAAATTAACCCCGGTCGATGGAGGCACCAAATGTGGTAGTAGTATTGTCCAAGCACCAGCACCAAGCCAAAGGTAACACTCTGTACCCGAAATCAGGGCGACGTGATCCTTGTACCGGGCTGTGAATCCAGACCTCCAAGAACGACCGAACAAACCCCCGTCCATTGGCGCCGATAGCAAGGCTTCGGATCGATTTCTCTCTGCGTTAATAACGATTTCCAAACGCACATCGTCGACCCCTCCCTCCATAATAGGCGGCTGATGGGATCGGCTCACCTCTTATCAGTCCCCCACCAGCCTTCGAGCCAATGTACAGGAGTAATTAGACCCGCCTCGTATGTCCGAATATAATGCGGAAAATGCTTTTTCGGTCTGGGTTGACGAGTTTGACGTCTTAACATCACGTGACTGGACAGTCTATTCGATCGACAGGGGTAAGAACTAGTCGCTGGAAATGCTAAATAATGGCCTACCTTCGTTTTATAGATGGGCGAGTGTTGTTTTGACTCTTCGGTGCAGTTGAACCCATGGCGCGAGGCTGTGTGTATCAAGTCGACCTGGAGGGCCCGTTGGTCCTGGCACGGAACAGGTAGAGAAAGCCTCGAGGCCGACGTTGATGGCTGGTATTTCCGACTCGATCTTGCTTCCTCCTCTCCCGCTCTTCTTCACCACCTCGCTCTTCCTCTTCCCCTTCCCCCTCCTCATTCGACTCTTGAACCGTTAATTGTTTTTCTTGCGGGCTTTGCCGGTCGGTTTGTATACAGTCAAGTAAGATGCTGTATTGGGCAATCTCGAAGTTAAGCCAGATCTCAAAACTACCCTATTACTTCGAGGGTGAGGCCTGGTCGGCTGGGCATTAACGACGCCGGCCAAGGCGCTCAAAAGACGAAGTCACGCACGTACCACCACAGTCTTTATCTTCCTGGTTCTCGTCGGTGCTGCGGAGGGGCATGGGACGGGGAATTTCTTCTCCTCTGTGCAGCTTTCGAGATGTCCTCTCAAACACTCGACAATGCTGGTTTTCACATCCTACAACGCTCCCCTTCCCGTTCACGCTCCCGCTCCCGTTCGTGCTCCCGTTCATGGTCGTAGCTACCACTTAGACTCAGTGTTCTACTTGTATGCTCAGCGGGAGACTTTCCGCCAAAGAACCATTCCAACGAGTTCTAAAGGATTCGGCGTGCTCGAGATGGGAATCTTCGAGTCCGACCACTACACAGGATCTCGGAACGTCGGCTCGGGCTTGCAAGGTGCGGAAGAGCCAGACTCTCGCTGATCCTCCGGCGGGGCGGCTGCCCGCTCGTTGCCCTTTCCTTTTCACCGCTTCGGTTCCTGTTCGTCGGCATGCTCCTCTTCCTGTTGGATGAGCAGCGCAAAGGCTTCGTCTCTCTCCCTGTTAACCTCCCTGAGGGTAGCGTTCAAGCTTTCGACTTGCGCGCTCAGCATACGGAGCTCGTCCTTGAGCCTATTATTCTCAGCGGTGGTCCTGGCGAACCTGGCTTGCAATTCCGTTGTGTTGGTCTTCATCTCCGCCAAAGCAGATTTCGCCTCCAGTGCGGCTACATTCGCTCGGAAAAGCACCATTTCCATTTGTGTCTTGGACAGAGGAGGTTTTCCGTGGGCGACGAGGACGTAGGCGGAGTACTGCGATAGTAGTTGGGTTTGCCAGTGAAGATGCTCATCGTTGAGGATGGTGGTGTCGAAGGACAAGAGGTTGGAGAGGAGCTCCGCAGCGACCGGAGCCTCTCCGAAGAATGAAAAGGCGGCAACATTCGGATGGAGATCAGGTCTAGAGTGAGAGTCGAAGACGGCATAGATAAACGGGGAGCCTATCGATTTGGCGTGGCCTGTTGCGATGGCGAAGACAGCGAGTATTTCGGGGGTTTGGTGATGACGGCCGGCCTGCCCTGCGTATCACCAGCGGCCAGTGCGAGTCGACTAATAGAAAGAGCGTGAATGTAATGCTTTACGGCTAGTTCTGGTGGCCCTTACCGGAGCAACCTTCCAAATTCTGCATAATTGGCTTGACGGAAGTCAGTGGTCACGATTCGAAGCGCCCTACTGAAGAGAAGGATATCGTCGACTTCCAGGTGGGCGGAAGACGTCCACGCAGCGCAAATAGCCGTTGCGTCCTTTGCCAGTCCAAATCGAAATATGTTCAGTGGAAGCGGGTGGTCTCTGACCTGGCGGAGCTCCTCACCTCGCAAGACGTGGACAAATGGATCTTTCGCGTCCGAAGGTCTGGAATTCGCCTCTTTGGGTTGCACGACACGAGTTGAAGCCTTATTGTGGAAATGAATCATTGAAAGAGGGCGCAAAAATTTCTATTCTTGGAGGAGGACCGAACTATGCCTGATATAACGCGGCAGTGTCAGGGAATGAGCAGCAACTTCAAAGTGTTGGAGGGCGGGTGATAGCCTAAACTAGAATTTTTCCCGCGGGGTTGATCACGTTTGTGTCCACCATTCCGCTTTCGGCACGACAAAGAAAGAGTCAACACGATAAGCCCATATATGGAAAATAAAGGACGTCTTTCAATCTCTTCAGGTGGACAGACTGCATATAAGGACAGGCCAGGTTATCAAAATGCCCTCTTTTTCGAGACGCCCCGGCTACTCAGTCGAACACCCTTTTGCGACAAACTCATCTTCAAAAGCGCATTGCATATACTCTGAAACCTTGAACTCATGGACATAGATCATCCTGACCCCGGGACTTCTCCGCAACTCAATTTCTTCGTCGAGACCCCCTTTGACGCGGATACCTTGGCGTTTGCCGCTCCAAACGGTGCCGCTGCGGCCTCCGCTATGCCACCGGCTTACTCCTCAAGTGAGTCGATTCACGCCTTTCTAACAAATGTAATGACTAAGCCGAATGTCGTAGTTGTACAAGAGGCAGGCACTTCCACAAGCCATGCAAACGGGTTCGTGTCTGAGGATGCGGGCGTGAAAGAAAGAAGTGATCAGTCGGAGCGGATGGATGAAGGTATTGACTCAAATTTTGTTTGCTTGTGGCACTTGTTAAGATCTGGAATCCATTTAGATACCCAAGAATCGCATTCCGCCGCCGCCGGGTCTGACACCACTCTTACGGCTGCTACTGAGAATGGGACTCAAGATACTAACAACAAGGGTCCACTTGATACCCAAGGTACGCTGATCGGTGATATGATTCAGGGCTTGTTAGATGCTGAGACCTTTCGCGTAGATGCCCACATGACGGACCAATCGGGCTCCCAGCCTTCGTTGCCCCCTGACCAAAGCCTTGCTCAGTCATCAACAATCTCCTCCTCCACTACCTTGCAAGACTCCAACGATGCCATAATGTCTGATGGGTCGCCTCTTTCTGACGGCCAGGGATCACGGACCCCCTCAGGCGAATGCCGTTCCTCTGATTCCGGCATCGGTGGATCTGATGGGGTGGAGGACTCGGATACGACGGAAAAGAAGGGACATATCTCAGCGCAAATCAGTACGTGATGACGGGTCTCTCGGTTAGTATACTATGGATTAAGCACTAACAATTTACTTTGTCTCCTAGGCTCGTTTTCAACCTCACAATATTCATCGTATCTCCCACCCCAACCGTATGGCTTCAGCCCCTACCCGCCCGTGGCAGAGGCGACTGCCTCAAGCGATATCGCCCCTACGAAGCCTCTTCCTCCCAGTCCGACTATATCCTACGCCTCGACAGAAGATCTTGGTGAGCCTGACCGAATGGCTACTGAAGATGCCAACGCCGGGCTCAGCTCCACCTCTCACAACACGAACTTCGCCAAGGGCGTCGATCTAGCCAGTGATGTTGCACGTCAACAATATGAAATTCCGCCACTCTCTTCATTCGGAGCCCAGGTTCCTTACGGTAACTACGACCCGGGGACGCGTGACAACCACCATCAGAATCACCTGGATCTTCTTCCCCGCATTAAGGGCCTATTTCGTCTTCTAGACCTTTACAGCGAGACGACAAATAGCGGCTTGGTCGACAAAATCATTATATCGCAAGCGTCTCTTGGGGAGTTCATCAACAGGGTTCTCCCCGGTGCGTACACCGACGTCACCAAGATCGACTTCAAACGCCTCGACCGAGAGGCTCGACTGCCCTTGGTTGGCATCTATGGGAGCAAATCGGAGATCATTCGTTTCCTTCAAGCAGCCGGATCAATTGACGACGACGTGTAAGGATCCATATCCATTCTATCCTACTTGCTCTACTAACAGAATCCCCTGCAGTGCCGGCCTTCTTCAATTACCCGAGGACATTTCCATTCGCACACGTCCGGTCCTTCGCTCAGGCATCTACATGCTCGATCCGCCAAACAGCCAGTCTGAAATTGAATCCAGTCCTCCTACCCGATACGTCATTTACTGGCCCGAAAATACAACCTGGGATGATAGCTCCAGCGGGAGTGTTCGCAAGAACCGGGTGACTTTCATGCGCTACCTCACTTGCCTCACGGACCAAATCCGATGCCTAATCTCCCCAGAGCACGAAAAGATGCTCGTTTTTGACAACGGTGACGATGATGGCGACTCAGACGATGGTGCTTTCGAGTCCAATTGGGGAGATCAAGATGACGGAAAGGTCAACGACCGCTTCTTCAAATTTGAAGTGGCCAAAACAAACGAGCAAGAGGAAGATGCCCACATCGGAGAAGGGTTCAAGGTGATGAAATTTCTTTGAGAGATGATGCTGCGTGCTAACCAAACGACGCTCAGATTGAGCACCAAACCCTAACTTGCGTTCGAGCTCTCCACCCAAGCGGCCGTTCGATGTCTTTGGAACCCCGACTCCTGGCCGGCGAAACTGTCCAAGCATTCTCGACCTTGAGGTTCAATGAAGGGGTAGACAGGGAAATCAGTTTCGATGGGTTCTATAATCCATACTCCCTCAAGTACCTGCTGTGAGTAACACCATCAATTAGAGCTCCCCAAAGCATTTGCTTATACCCAAGATTATCGGTTTTCAGGGGAAAGTACCCTTCTATCTTGATTCCTGACACGATCGAAGAAACGGACCTAAGCGTTCTGCTTGATAAAGGAGATCTGGAGCGTCGGTTGCCCTTAGGAATGAACAAGGCGTACAAGAAGGACCTGGAAGATGTTCGCAATCGTTGTGATGCCGAAGAGAAAAAGAATGTCGCCCAAGGTCTTCAGAGCGCCAAAGAAAGTCAGCCGAAATTGAAATCCCAAGTGCGACTTTTTGTCGTCTACCGGCTTCTTGAGACATATTCGTATGTGAAGTATACCATGTTTATAGGCCATACTGATCAGTGGCTCTTTAGATATCTTGAATGGGAGATGCTCGAACCGGGAGAGAGTCAGCGAAGCTCTGAGAATGAGGGAGATCCACTTGGTTCGTCGAGGTCCGCCTTCTTACGCCCTTGCTTGTTGACGTATCCATATGCCTCAGATTACTTCAACTTCATCCGTGCTGCAAGCTCGCTTGTTAAAGAAGCACTCGATGCTGGTATCAAGGAGGCGAAACTAGGCGTCATTAATTTCGAAGCCTATCGAAGACTCAAACGGCCGTTCTCGATTGTCCGCAACATCCTGGACAAGCACGCCAATCTCACCGATGAGCAACGTGACGTCCTAGTTCAAGAAGTCTCGCAAGAAGACTCGACGTTTGCGACGTCTGGATCATCAACCACGGGCTGGAAGAAATTCAATCCTTTGAACTGGGGAAAGGCTCTCCTACCCAAGCTCGGCATTACCAACGAAGATGAAACCGAGTCTCTCATAAAGCTGTATTCTCAAGTCGATGATGAACCGGACCCCCTCTTCCTCTCCTCTCTCGCCGATGTTTCGAAGCGTCATCGTATACTTTCCGACTGCGTCTACAGGCTGAAGAGCTTGGCAACGGAGGGGCTGCGACAGAAACTTGGAAGGCTGGCGGACACCCTCGTGCAAAAGCTCGGGCTCGCATATGAACGGCAGATCAAACAGCAATGCGACCTGCAAGCAAAAGCTCGGAAGCAAAACGAGAAGCTCGACGCATTCGTGAAATATCGTCGGGAAGTCCAGCACGCATTAGCAGGAAACCAAGCAGGGTGCGTAAGCAGCGCAATGAACCAACTACTTTATTGATCCCCCCCCAGGCCGACTCTGATAATTTCATGGATCAAGCAAAAATACCGTTCGTTTTGAACAAATCACATTACAATTCTAACATCGTCAGATGTTGACAGCTTTCTTTTCGCATCTAGACTGGGCATCTTCTAATGAAGTCGAAATCAAAGCTTCGACAAGGCAACGCCTGGAGCCAACCATTACAGTCGGGCTTTGGATTCTTGATCTCCCAGAAGATGACAAACAGCGTGTCCGTGACGATCCAGGATTTGTTCCGATCCCTCGAATCCCACAGAGACCGCAACTAGAGCAGCAGATTCCCTTGAACTGGAACGTTCGGTCAGTTTAAAACATCCACACGCCAACGTGATATTCTAGCATCTGACAAATTCTTCCAAAGCCGGGTTCAAATGCTCGGTCCAAAGAAATGTCTCCTTGTCATCGACGGCCCTGATAAGACTCGCATTTGGATCTTCTCTCCGCACGCTGGCCTCAACCTTGACGCTCCCAATTACCACATCGCATCACTATCTGACAGAAAGTATGTCATCGCTGTTGATGAGCAGAAGAAGCTTTTGGCCTTCGTCATCACAGGCCCGGTCAGTCACTGAACATCCACAAAGTAAGACTTTCACTCACTGAGTTCACCTACAGGCGTCCTGCGTCCTTCAACAATACCTCATCGACATTGAATCCTCAACCATTCACGGAAGAGGGTCTCCATTCAACTTAGTACCCTGGTATGACCACACTGTTCCGAAGATTTCACATGCAGCGTTCTTCAGCGGAACAGATGATCTGTGCTTAGTGGAATCGTTAGGTAGAATCCGTATATTCTCGATCGCTCAGCAAAATTTCAGGCAAGTACTAGTTCGTTTGGCTTTCCAAAGATCGACCTATTAAGTCGTTTACAGGCCAGCCACCGTTCAGTTAGAGGGATGTCCTCTGTTTGTCAGATCCTCTCCTGATGGCAGTGCATTGCTCGTACTTGAAGGGCCCACAGGAGCCCCTCGCACCCTCCGAGTTTTCCATCACGCATCGTTCGGATTCAAGCCTTTCGGCATCGATAACGCCCTTCCCGACTCATTTGGCGGCGTCCAGTCATTCTCCATTACATCAATTGGCGAGCGAGGAAGAGTGTTTATTCTGGGGCTGAATCCTTCAGCTCACACTATCGTATCCGTCGGCGTCGACATTAGCAGGAAGGAAACTGAGTACCAGTTTAGAGCCAAATCTGAGGGACCCAAACCACACCCCGCCCAGGCTTCTTCTGCGAGCAATGTATTGGTCACCTGTTTCTCCGAAGTCTGGGATCGTTTTCCGGTTATGGCTGCAATTCAACGGTAAGACATGTCCCCTCAACCAGTCTTCTTTGACTTACGTTTTTGGAAACTGTAGAGAGACAATCTCCCCTGGGACCCGTCATTCTTCCAGCCTGACATTTATTTGCGAGTCACCCAATATTCCATTTTCATCGTACTTTCGCAGAATGATTCGAACATTCGAGGAAACCTCCAAGAAGCCGACGGGCCAGCGATTAGCAAGCATCCATGTATCCTCCTCCACATTCGATGATGCAGAGTGGGAAACCCCTCCGACCAGCATGTTCAAAGCGGGCGAATGGATAGTGGAGTTGCTCTGCCTCATCCCAATTCACATTGCGGTCGCGGATGAGAATCGTTTTGTTCCTTTGAAGGATGGAGTCCGGGACCATGCCGTCGAACGGGAATTATTGGGTGCCGAGGTCTCCAGAATTATCGACTCGATAAGTCTCGGATGGTACGAATCCATTTTCAGCGTGTACATGGCATCAAAACGAGTGAAGGTCATATCGTCAATGGGTACGCCTGCCTACGTGATAACCACTGCACAATATCTGATGTTCTTCTGACGGATAGGGGAGCAGAGTGTCGGTGAGTCGGTATCATGCTGTATTTGGAGCTTCCCGCCAACTCTCCGCTTGCTTCCCAGGGAAATCCTACAGCCTCAATCATATGGTTGATTCCTCATTTGCAGGCTCAGCTGTCCGAACTACTGAGGTATGTAGGGCCGGAGGAAGCCAAAGACTTTGCCTAATTACAACCCCAGGGAGTTTGGCTGTCCGTTTGTCCGACAAGAGACTTCCTGGTTGTAGCGCTGGATTTCGAAGGCACGTTGGACGTTAATGCATCATCTCCAAAACTTATACTTTAGTTGATCCGGCTACAGGAGTGCACTCGATCGAAAGAACTCCTCAGGAAGACATGCTTTTAGTGCTCTTCAATACGGCGCTTTCCAATCTCATCATATTTCGGAACAATTTTGCTCTGAGCCGTGATGTAGCCGACATGTTTACTGCAAGTTGAACTTATGGTCTTGAAGCTGGACGGCGCAGTCTAACCCTCTGATGTAGAGCTTCCAAGCTTCGACTCATTTGTTCGACCCAAAGTCCAACCCGAAACTCTTCAAGGGATTGCTGGCAATAGTAATCAAAGTAAATTCGGGCCTCCGACGCCCTTCGTTCTTTATTGACCAGTTTTGTTCAGGACGTGGTTGATGCCGACAAAAAGGATATTGTCAAAGAGTACGAATTGCGTGGCACGTTACGTTCCCTAAATTAACGTTATCTGTCCAACCAGGTTTTCGTCGAAGTTCGGCCAGATCGTGTCAAAAGAGCAGGCGTCGAATTTCATAACGGTATTACATGATTCACAATTAACGGTCATTCCTTGGAGCGTCATCCTATCCCCCGACTTCTATCGCTTGTTTGGAAAGCTCGGAAAAACTTTGTTCAACCAAAAGATTACTCACGATAGTGCTGGAGAGTTCCTTATCACGCTAAAGACACTCATGGCTAAGATGAAAGTACGTATTTCCAATGACTCTGAATATTTAGCCTATACGAATTGCTCCCACATAGGCACAAGATTGGGGATCTTTGGATCGTAAGTTGAGTCCCGCAGGTTTATGAACGGACCTTAACCCCACCCCACCCCACCCCCGGAAAGACACCGTTATCAAGCATCGTGTTACAGCAATAACCAAGCTGCTTCCCAATGTCCTCGCACTTGGACGCTTAGGACCCGAGGCCGATGGTGAAGAACTCAGGGTGAGTAGGAATGTTACACCGTCATAATTCGTCATTAATCCTCCTCCATCCGTTAGAACATGGACAACCAGATTCCTATTATTCGGAACGATACCTCGGCGGTATTTTGCCTAGGAAAGGATGATACTGAGCGTTCCGCGGCCCTCTCACGGCTCGTTAAGGACTGGAACTCAGATGCAGCGAGACGATCCACAAGTGAACTTGTCCAGCATCTTCAAGATGTCGCAGAATGCCGGATCGCCACGGCGAGAAAATGGATGCAAGAGAACGTTTCCCGCTTCCCTGAAGATAACGCGGATATGAGAGCTTTAAAGCGTCGTTTCGAAGATCTGTCAGAAGCCCTTCAAGCCAATATTCAGCTTTGTCTCGCGGAATGTACTTTCTGTCGTCTCCGGTGCATGTCAAATCGCTCCCACGCAAACCAAGACCATGACTGTGGTACTTCCCACCAGTGTATCGACCTTTGTGACTATGATCACGACATCGAAGAATCCTGCGGGCTCCCGTGAGTGTCTTGGGTTTTGCCAGTTCTATCCTTGATCTGACGCTCCGAGGAAATCAGGGGAGGGCACGGGGGACGTCATATGTGGGCAGAATTCCATTGACAAGATTGACCATGTCTTAACCTGATATTCTCTTCTACTCAGCTGTGATCCATCATCCCACTTGTGTGGCGAACCTTGCCATCTCAGCACGCGAAATGGATGCCAAGGACACTGTATCAAACAAAGTGGCGAAGAGCACAGCGAGCATATGTGTGCCGCACAGGTCCACCTCTGTGGAGAGGTGCGGTTAGCAATATGATTATCTTTCGACGGATCATTAATCCCTAAGTTTGTCCAGGCATGCGATTTACGTGACCTTCCTTTGGCGGACGGGCATCGATTCTCATGCAATTCGCCTTGTACTCGGCCCTAGTAAGTCCCGCTAGTCATCCTCCAATCACCCTCCTTGAAAAGACACTCACCTTTGCTTAAGTAACGAAGATCACGCCCGCCATGAGTGTGATAATCGCCTTTCTTGCCCGATTAAATGCGAGCTTTGTTCAAGGCTTTGCTCTATGGAAGGCCACTTCCACGGCATGGACGGGGATTCTCTTCATCTCTGCGGGTACGTGGTTTTCTTTCATAGGTTGCCTGTAATAAGCTCGCTCTCTGAAAACTTGTGCAAGGCAAAACCATCCTTGTCCTCATCAGTGCGAAGCTGCTGGGATCTGCGAAATAAATACAACCCCTCAGTCCGTCGAAACTACCTTCAATGGTCGGCATTCCACATTTAGCTACACCAAGGTATGTTTGATGCGTCCCAGTAGCTGGAGCAATGAGCATTCACCCTCGACTAGTATACCCAAGTTGCGAAACGCTTGGATTGCGCTGTCAGCATACCACCTGGCGAACGCAAACACACAGGTCCTCACGTCCACAGTACCGAGCCCAAGTCTTTCCACTATTGTGAGACGAGATGCTTGAATTGCGGCTATTTCTGTACCCTTCCTCTTGGTAGGTTGACCTTGACTATCGGATCTAGCAACAAACTTAAATTGGTAATGCAGGCCATCCACAAGCGGAACACGATACAGCACATGGGTCTATGGAGCTTACGGCTTGGGCAGTAGAGGGTAACGTGGATGCTGTCGTCGAAGTTCAGGGAAGAAAGTTCGCTGCACAAGAGACCGGTGCCCCTCAACTTTGCTCTTCGATTTGTCGGAATCTCGGGAGGCACGCGCACATTGACTACTGTCGTAACGTGAAAGGAGGCGAGGAGTGTCGAGATGCGGAATCCGAACACATCAAGACCAGGATGTTGCCCCATTTAGACCGACCAAAGGATTGGATTTCTCACCGAGAGTTCTGGGCCAGAGCAGGTGCGTAATATTCTTTCTACCCGGTCAATCGAAACCTGACCAGGATTCTTCTAGGCTTTAAGGGTATGTCTGATGGTTTCGGGCGCGGAAATGGGTTTCCTCAACTTTTTATCTCGTAGATCCGTATTCGAACGACGAGCAAACCGATTTCGCCCTTTGCAACGTTCAGTGTGCTGGTGAGCACGCGTCCTTCACTATATCTAATGTCTGACCTCATCTGACGCCCGAAAAGGCCCAGAGCATGAGGCGACTGCTCATGCCCCTGCTCGCCCAAGTTACTGCAAGCTTCCGATATTTCATTCTCCACAACTTCCTGATTGGTCTGCGCCCGGCAATGACTCTTACATATCGGGTGATGGGCATTTCTTTGAATGCCCGAATCCGAACAACCTAAGACAAGCTTTCCACGTCATGTTCGTTCTTGACCGGTATGTTACACACAATCCATCGTCTACAAGCTTCTCATACACTCTTGAACTAGCTCGGGCTCTATGGGTGGCCGCGACCGCAGCCCACTCCCAGGGCAACCTGTTACGGCAACGATCTCTCAGCACAATAACAATCGTTTTGGTGCAGTTCTATCGGCGCTATATGGATTCTGGATTTCAAGAGGATCAGGGAATCAAGGAGGACGGCGCGACGCGTACTCGGTGATCTTGTTTGATTCCTCTGCACAGGTCAGGGTCACCCGCCATGGCGCTTCACCGACGACGACTGAAATCACGTGATATAGGTCCAATTTGCGAATGATTTGAACAGCACTCCCGATCAATTGCTCAACTTAATCGTGCGAGAACGGATCAGAGGAGGTACCAATTTCGATGGGGCGCTTCTCGCAGCTCAGACGACGATGGAGACCCATTGGTCCACTGAAAGGTATTCCACTTTGCCTGCCTCCCGCACTTTCCACAAGTTTAAACCTTTTCATCGTCTGAAAAGGTCGCCAGTTGTTGTTTTTCTTTCTGATGGCGAGTGTCGAGTCAGTGACAATGTCATTCATGACATCTGCAATCGTGCCGTAGCTCGGGGGTAAGCAATTCGATTTTCCCTCCACATCAGGAGCTGAGGCGGTATTTGTTTCTAGTAAACCGTTGTCATTCCACTCTGTTTCGTTTGGTACCGCAGCTCGCTCTGCGTCCTTGCGGAGGATGGTGACTATTGCGGAGCAAGTTGCTGCTAACGCCCCTCCTAACCCGTTGAACCCGCTTGTACCTTGTGGGTATACGGATGTCATGGACACGGTCAGTATTCTACCCAGACCGGGTCCTTTCACCTCTGACGTTTAGATCCGTGTATTAGATTCGTCTCGCCGAAACATTCTTAAACATTGCCGATTCTCTTAAGAAGCCTCGAGCAGCCCTGCTTCGTTCATAGTCTCCCAACCGTTCTTTTGAATCACTTGAAGTTGTCTTGGTCCCTCGTTATATGTATATTTCTTGCCGTCCTCTCCTCCAATTGAATGCCCTACATCGTCTATTGTCATTTTCAGAGCCCCACCCCACGTCGTACCTGACTAACAAGCCGGATCACGTGACAATTTCTGGCCTTGGCTCGCCTCACAGAACGTTTCGCACCCCACCAACTCTCGTAGAACACCATGAGCGAACCCCAATCACGAAAGCGCCCCATCATTCCTCGTCGATGCCGTATCTTTTGCTCTCTCAATCCCTTTCAAACGGCCAGCCCCCTAGTTCCTAATTCGGGTCCAGCCTCTTTCCGTATAAGAACGAATTTGTATTTGTATGCCAAACGTGCTCCTGAGCATTGTAATCAAGGTGAACGGATCTCATGGCAAGGGTATGTCTCTGATACTGGTTGGATGTCGTATGTGGACGGGGATAAGAAAGACAGTGTCAAGGAGCGAGTGTCTTCGGACTTTCCTTTGAGTACCCCCTGTTACATGTACTGTCGCGAGGCGAAATTGATAAAAGGGGATTTCGTGCAAGCGACACCACGATGAGATGTCCCAACAGATTAGATCAGGTCTAATCGATGGAGACACCCAGAATTCCAATCGTGGTAGTAGCATTGTCCAAGCGCCACTGCAGCAGCCAATCATAAATCCCCCTCTGCGCCCGAGCCTAAATCCAGAGCTTTTTATAATAGGGTGATTCTTGTGGTGTGTTGCGAGCCGTGAATCCAGCTCTCCAAGAACGAGCCCACACTCGAGCGCGAAACCCTTGCTTACCTTGCAATTGTCCATTGGAGCCAATAGCAGGCCTGGGATCGATTACTCTCTGCCTTAAGACCGCAGGACCCCTAAACGCAACTTCATTCATTCCCCCGGTTCACGACAACGGGAGAATATGGACGGACCACCAAGCTTCCGAGCTGCTGCCAGAGAAAATGGTATGTCTGCATGGGGTCATATTGCCCAAAATTTAAAACCCGCCATCATTCCACCTCGGCGGTTTCCACGTCGCACTAGTTAAACTACTCTGCTCTTTCCCAGACTTGGATGTAGACGACCTTCTTTCACACGTCAAAGGGTTGTTCAGACTCATCGACACCGGCGCTTCATTGGGCGCGAGCGGCTCCGCCGGCACAACCACTATCTCACCAGAGTCTCTCAGACGTTTCCTCAATACCTTAGCTCCCGGGGACGATAGGGACACCAAAAAAATTGACTTGGAATTTCTCAACCGTGAATCTCGTCTCTCGTTGATTGGAGTTTATGGTAACAAGTCTGAGATCGTCAAGTTGTTTGAGACCTGCGGAGCAATTACTGACCATGTGTAAGCAGAGTCACTTTGGGTTACCTGGATCCTTGGTTTACTGACCCACCTTCACTTTGCAGTGCGAAACGGCTCCTAGTTCCGCCGAATGCTTCACCTACGGCAGAGCTCCGACCCGGCATCTACGTATTTGATCCCCCGAAGGCTCCCACGACGCGAATCCCTCTCACATCAACCACAAAAGTTCGCTACGTCATTTATTGGCCGCAAGAACAGGTTTGGGATGGGCTCGCTGGCTCGCTGAAAGCTCGTGACGAGCGGGTCAGCTGCATCCGCTACCTTACATGCCTCACAGATCAAATTCGCTGCCTCATCTCCCCCGAGCATGAACGTGCTTTGGGTCCCGAGGTTATTAAGGGTCGTAATTTGATTGACAATGAGTACACTGTGCGAACTTCAGGCTTCCACTAAGCTTAGGAGCGATCGCTAACCCACCCCCCGTAGATCCTACGCGAAGCCCTAAGTTTGAATCAAGTAATCACAGAAGACAGCAATGAAAGTTTTTCTCCCAGGTTATGTTTTGGAGGAGCTACGCAAGCGGTTGTCACATTTCGCCCCCTTCCAGCGAGGGCACGACACAGTCCATATACGATACTGACGCAAGCACTACGAGTACTGAGCGCCCTACCTGGCCTATTCACGCGAAGCCCGGCAATTCCTGACATCGGTCTTAGACTATGGGTGTTAGGTCTCTCAGAGCGACCAGGCAATCATTTGAAGTTAACCCCGATAGGTGGCACTCACACGTATCCCCTGGAGCATCACATTTACAGCGGCTGGCGTATTCGGTTAGAGAGTATCGGCAATATCTTTCCTCTAAGGCTGACGTCGCTGGTTTCAGATGGGTACAACTGCTCACACCAGACAAATGTCTCCTCATCGTGGACACACCAACCAAATCTCTTATTTGGCTATTCTCCCATGACAGTAGCTTCCGACTTGATCGGGCTACCTACGAGCTCTCCCCTCTATGGGATCGGGAGTGCGCAATTGCTGTTGACGAGCAGACTCGTGTTATTGCTCTCGTTATCATGGGTTCGGTGAGTGTTTCCCAACGTGCGGTATCCATTCTCGCCCGGGCTAACAGAGACTCGAACGGAACCAGCACACATGTGCTGTTCACCTGTATGAAATGGATAGTCACTTCTCGACAATCCATGCACGTCTTTTGCCCTGCAATTTGTTGCAGTGGTATGATGAAGGGGTTCCACAGATTACCCACGCAGCGTTTTTCACTGGAAGTAGTGATTTGTGCTTAGTGGAGTCGTCGGGCCGAATTCGCGTGGTGTCTATATCAAATCAAAGAATCTGGTAGGCAAGAACAGGCATCGTGTTAACCCTACCTGTTTGAATTGATTGGATGCTAATTTTCCGAGTAGCCCGGGCACTGTCTATCTCAATGGAAATCCCCTTCTCGTTCGCTCTTGTTCGCAAGGTGACGCACTCCTTGTCCTCGAAAGCGACATATCAAAGCCACGGGAACTGCGTATTTTCCACCGCTCCTCATTCGGCACACATGCCGGCCTCGTCCGCCCCCTTCCGGATGCATTCTTGGGTTCTACCTCCTTCTCAATTTTAGACTGTCGCGAGCCGGGAAGCGTATTCTTGCTGGGACTGCAGCCAACGAGTCAGGAGCTTATATTCACAGTCGTGGATGTTGGGACACGGGAGAGCGTTCCTCTAGCTCGGCCTGACGGAAGTAGGGGGACTGGCCCACCCATATCAGAGATCGTGGCCGCAAATACACCATTGCTCACCTGCTTCGCCGAGGTTTGGGACCAATTCCCAATCGTGGCTACGATACAACGGTAGGTTTCCTAGACCCGAAACATATAGAATAGCTGACCGCTCTCTCACCCCCTTGTCGCCAGAGAAACAATTTCTCCTGAAACACGTCATCCTCCAAGTGTAACATTTGTTTGTCAACAGCCCAACCAACCTTTCAAAAGCTACTTTAGCGAGATGATTCGAGTCTTCGAGGAATCTAGTCAGAAACCCACTGGACGACGCCTCAGCAGTATACAAGTTTTCTCCTCCACCTTTGACGAATTGGATTGGAAAACACCTCCAGCCAGTTCTTACCACGCTGGAGAATGGGTTTCTGAGCTTCTTTGCATTATCCCCATTCAGCTCGCTATAACCCTGAATAAACGTTTCGTCCTTCTCAAGGCGGGCGTTCGCGATCCGTCATTTGAAAGAGAGCTCCTTGGAGAAAGGATCCCCAAGATAATAGACTCTATTAGTTTTGGGTGGTATGAACCGATTTTTGACTCGTACTTGGCAAAAAGACCGGTCAGAGTCATTTGTTCCATGGGTATGTACGGTCAATTCGAGTCTCTCCTAGGGCTCATGCTCACCTATTGTATCTACGTAGGCGAACAGGGCGTCGGTGAGTGAGATACGGTGAATTCCTGCTGCGAATGCAACTGAAACTGTTATAGGCAAGTCCTACTGTCTTAACCATATGGTCGACACGTCATTCGCTGTTTCCGCTACGAGTGCTAGAACAACTAAGGTAGCCGTTGTGGTCCTTTCAAGATAGCTACGACTGACAATAATCCTAGGGGTTGTGGCTCTCTGTCTGCCCAACCAAGAACTGCTTGATCGTTGCACTAGACTTCGAAGGCATGTATATTGAGATTCTACTTGGGATTTCCATTGTTAAGTCTTGATCGTTTAATAGGGGTCCCCAACGCCGAACATACGGCTCAGGAAGATTTATTCGTGACTCTATTCGGTACCGCACTCTCAAATCTCGTCGTCTTCCGCGGTGATTTTGCTCCAGACCGCGATATTGTAAACATGTTCAGGGTACGAGGGTCCGAAAACTGTACGAGGATAATCACGTTAAGCTTTGCTTTCTTCAGAGTTTCCGAGCTTACACGCATCTCCTGGATCCCGCCTCCAATCCTACCCTATTCAAAGGCCTTTTAGTAGTCGTTATTAAGGTATGGAATTGCGTCATCTCATTAAGGTCTTTGATGTGAAAATGGCACCAAGGACGTTGTGGACACAGAGAAGCAGGAGATAGCGGAGGAGTAAGCATCACACATCGCAAATGCACTCGTTGCGTTAATCCTCACACCTTGAAACAAAAAGATTCCGCTTTAGGTTCCAACAATTGCTCTTAGATGGACAGTCTCCGAACTTCGTCACAGTGCTCCACGATTCACAAATGGTCGTGACCCCCTGGAGCATCAAACAGTCAAAAGAGTTCTATTCGGAATTTGCGGACCTAAAAACTCTTCTGTTCAACCGTAAGATCACGCATCGCACAGGCGGAGAATTCCGCATGACGCTGAAGACGCTAATGGCGAGAATGAGGGTAACTCTCATTGCCAATCCGAGATATTCGTGTCTCAACCGAACCTCTTCCATTGCCAGGCTCAAGGCTAGGGACCATTGGATCATGGGTGATGGGTTTATAGCTGTTTGTAGTAAACTTGGTAGTTCTCATATTCTGGGGATCGACTTTTGTCCATACGCTTGCAGAACGTATCAGAAGACTACCACAGCGAACAGCGGTGAAGAAGATAGAGCACCAGCATATATAATGTCATTCCGCCTAGATTTGTCATGAGACTCCAGAATTGCGATGGGAACGGAAGCGCATTGTTTGTACCAAAGCTCCAGCGTACAGCAAAGTATGGCGAACATACATATTCCTTTCCAACGAACATTACAATAGTGTTGCCAACTAATGAGGATATTTGCCCGATCCCTCGAGCCCACATATTCCTGGTAGCCGATGCGACGACAGCTGCTGGAGCGATAGCTTTAATGCCCTCGAGTGCTTCCTTCACCCCGGAGAATACCGCGAGGCAATGAACTAAGAAACTCATTTATTAATTTAGGTTGGCTTGAAGTAGCGAGTAGTGGCGCACATATGCGGCCCTAGAGTTATCCCCAATCCGTAACACTACCTGCATTCCACCCACCAGCTTCCGACCCGGCGGATACCGGGAACTTAAATGCGTCCTAGCTGTCCAATGATAGACACGCGTTTATCTGCCCCAAACTCGAATCGTGCAGACGAGCTTTCCATATCATATTTGTGCTCGATAGGCGATCCTATTGGGATTCGGTGCCTGTTTATAACACCCCAATGAGCTCCGAGGTCATATTAAATGGGCTCCTCTGACCGGTGTCCGTTGCGCGACTAACCCATTCTTCGACTATCGTCTCCTATAACGACAATCATTTCGGGGCCGTTCTTTCGACACTTTAGGGATTTTGGGTCTTGGGAGATTAGCGATCTAGGGCCCGTGGAAGGACGCTTACTCCGTGATCACTTTCCACTCCTCTGCTGGGGTCAGTTGATCTTTTCAAAAATGTAGTCATAATACTCAAACCAACGAAATAGAGGTTGGAGTGAAACATGATCTCTCGAGCACTCCTAGCCGGTTGCTCAATTCTGTCGTACAGGAGCGATTGGGAGCCGGCCAGAATTTCAACGCACCACTGCAGACAACGCAAGCCATTATGGAAAAGCATTGGTCAACCGAAGCGTAGAGATTCTAACCTATAGGTTTACCTAACCGCCAGGGTTTTCTTTCGGACAGATCTTCAGTCGTGATCTTCGTCTCTGACAGATAGAGCGAGATACGTGATGACGCTATCTATAACCTATGCAAAGCTGCGGGTAACTATGAGTGAGTAGAAGGATGGTATCCGTCTACTGCAAAAACTCACTTTGCAACTTCGCTTGAAGAGAACCTCCGCCCTTTCACTCCGTTGCGGTAGAGAATGAGTCGCTAAGACGCATGGTCACGATTGCAAAGCAAAATTCAGTAGCGCCGTCTAAGATATGAGTCCACGTTTGCATTGTGGATACATGAACGCGTTCGATGCGGAGGCGATTTTGCTGACGCGCAGTTCAGATCACGGGACCAATTTCCACCCCACCCCACGCCTCACGAAACGTCCCCCAGAATACGAAAGCGGCCCTCATCCATGAGGACACGTAATATTTCTGGTTGATGGTGTATCTTCTTCTATCTCGGTCCACTTTCAAATCGCCACAGACCTAGTTCCCTCGGGCCCAGGCTCTCCTGGTATGACAACGATTCAAGTTCGTATTGAAATGCTAAACGGACTCCTTAAATCCGTGGACCGGGGCATCCAACGCTATGACAAATTTCAAACCGCGTGTTGTCCGATCAGCCTTTATGTCCGTTCGGCACAAACAGAGGCAAGCATCAGACAATGTGTTGTTGCTTCCCGTCGACTCCCCGCGGCATGCCTTTTCCATGAGGCATCTCAACCCTCGCCTAGTCCGACCCCATCCTTGCAGTCCCCTCCCAAGAGGTGCCTTTTAAACTCGTTCCCCTGTTAATCTGTCTCCAGTTTATGATCCCCATCTCCATTATCCGAACTCAACACGACCGCAACGCCACCCAACTATCCTCCAGGACGCAGCAGCCTCCAATTCTGATCTTCACCAATCATCCGATAAAATAGCACGTTTTCTGGCTGGTCCAAAATGGCCCCATTCTGGAAATCAAGACCGAAGTTCCTCCGCTTCGGGAAAAAGAAAAAAGATAAACAGGTTCAAGACCTCCAACCACTACCTCTAGAATATGACCCATACGCCGAGCCCGTACAGGTAGACGGTAAGTACTGAATTTTTGCGACTCCAGTCATGTTCGGTGGCTTACATCTGGTGCATCGCGCAGAGGATGGACGCTCACCTGGATCGGGGGCCACTGGCGACAGTTGGAAAGATTTTCCTCGGCAGACAGAAGAACAAATGCGCGAGCAAGAAGTACATGTCTACGAAGGTCCCGACGCTTTATCGACCATGAACGAGCTACTCAGCTACGAAGTCCAAGGCTCGCCCCAAAG
>WSTY01000176.1:0-24754 GCA_019633465.1 Tulasnella sp. 417
ACCCAATCGTAAAATGATGTGCTTCGCGGCGGGTTTGACCGATTTGATGTCGGGTAGGGCGCAGTCTTCGAGGGCTTGATAGCACGAGCCGATCAGGCATTTCTCGATTTGGGACCCAAATTGTTGGAGGAATTCTTCGTTTTCGGTCTACGTACCAGGAAAGCGGAGCAGAGGACGGTGGTCAGGACCTGTAAGACCCAAAGAATACCAGAAGAGAAAGCCGGCGGCGCACTCACCTTTTGTTCGCTCTTATCCTCCTCTTTGAACTCCTCATCGTCAAAGTCCACCCCGCTACAAAGTGCCAATTCCCCCCAGAAGTCAGCATTTCACGCCGTCTGGTACTAGAGAAGACGAGGGGCTAGCAGCGCACATGATAGTCGTATACACCTCCAACTCGTTGAGCTTTTCGGCGGTGCCCTCCCAATCCTCCGTGTTCAGGGGACTCTCTCCGTCGGTGAGGACCGTGATCTTCCTCGTCCACGACTTCTTCTTCCCGAGGTACGTTGCTTGAGTTTGAATGGCGACGATGAGGCCGTCGAGAGCTGTTTGACGGAGCGTCGTCCCCGAGAGTGAAATGGTGAGTTGACCTGGCGGTACGAAGGCAACGCGAAGAGGTCACTCACCATCGCCTTGCACTTTACTGGGCTTGATGGCGGATATAAGATCCAGCGTGTGCTGCGTCGGTTGTGCGATGGGAATGTACTCCGTAACGTGATCGTACCCTCCATTCGCTTCGTTGATGCAGTTCTTGGTTTCTAACGCGGTTAGGAAGGAGTAACTGGGATCAGTCCAACTTGGCCCCCAAGAACGATGCTCCAGCTCTCTCTCGCGTACTTTTCGTGCCGAATAAAATAACACCGCATTGGTCCGTCTTCCGTCCAGCAAAGATCTATCATTCACGACGACTGTCAGTCGACATGGTCCCGCTGATTCCAATCCCGACTGCAGACGGGGCGGGGCGTTCATACCATCTCCTGCACTTTCAACAGAACAAACTCCAAAGCCCATTCTAGATTCGTTATTTCCTTGGTCTTTTCTTCTCCATCCGGACCAGATGTAAGCTGGATCTCGCGCGTCTTGGCCATCGAGGGCGAGACGTCGATGACGAACATCGTTACGGTATACTAATATAACGCCGAAAGTGGGTTAGAATGCCCAGAGACGCGATACGACGAGTCCCTCCTCAACTCACACCTGCTCGTTCCGCCATCGTTGTAGAGCGCTTCAAGGTATCGCGGTAGGCTTAAACGAGGCTTGGATGAGGGGTGAAAGGAAGAACAACGCGATCGGAAATGGTGGTTTCGGTCCCGCACGCGACTTTCCCCAGGGTTCGTGTCACGCGTCGATGTTTGCAATTGGGGCGTTTTTCTACTTTCAGCAAGCCTCCTCCCAGGTCCCGGCGGAACGGGAAGAAATTTAACACACAGGCGCTCGAGTCAAATGAGAAGACGGAAGAAAAAGAAAAAATCTATAAGTACATTTGGATGATCGAGAGCGCTAATGAGTCTTGATACATGAACCGGAGAGCTAGTTGAAGAGTCCACGGAGGAGGTTAGATGGGGGAAGGGGGGGAGGTGGTGTAGGATGGGATACGAATGGAAATTGGGAACAGGCCAAGAACGGTACTTCGTGACTGGGGTCGTGAACAAATAGGTAGGTTTAACATATAATAACGATGCGCAAAGAGAAAGGAAAAGAAAAGAAAAATTGGTGGTGTTTTGAAAGCGTTGCGAGACATTTTGGGGCGACAGGGATTCCCCAAAGCAGTATCGGCGCCCGCTACAGTCGATTATTCGGGCGGGGCGCCTCACCTGAGAAGCACGGTGAGGAAGACAGCCAACCCCACGACGCTCAAGGCCCTCCTCACGGGCTGTCCCTGGTAGACCTCTCCAGCTGCGGCAACCCCATTAACAGCGTCGGTGATGGTTTGGGGCACCTTTATGGAAGCGATCTGATTCAACTGGAACTCCATTTCGTCGTCCGTGTCCCAATCCTCCTGTTCCTCGGCGTTGGGGTGCCCGGGCCCGGGTGGTGGTGCAGCTGCTGCTGCTAGATGGGGTGGCAACTCCGTGGGATCTCCTTTGAGCGTGAAGCGGAAACGTGGTGGTGGGGGTGCGAGCAAAGTGTTGCTGCGGCTGCTGGTCGCGGCGAGGTTTGGGGATGCAAGCTCAGGGAGGACAGAAGATGCAGGAGAGGACGTGGAGGTGGTAAACGCCGAGCGGCGCCAAGCTCGGGACTTGGATGACGCTGACCGTTGGGTGATCGTGGGTGGCTGTTCGTCCTTGCCCGTGGATGACCAAGACCACGGGAAGAAGGCGGAAGGAGCTACTTGCGAGTCATCAGGGAGTGGACGGAGGAGGTGGTTAGGAGGGGGTGAGAGGAGGCGTTGGGAAAGCGAAACAGAAGACCGAGAGGAAGTGGAAGTGGCTGCTTCCGGACTGGACGGACCACTTGAGAGCGCGGAATCGCCACGGTAGATTGGAACGACGTCGTGGATGGAGCTGAGAGTCTTGCATGTTGGGCATTTGGGGCTAAAGTCTAACCACTGTGTGCATGCGGTTTGGGGGTGCGGTCAGCGAAACGGGATTGGGATGACCGTTGCGCGCACGAACGAAATTTCATACCTGACGAAGGCAGTTGAGACAGTAGAGATGCCCACACCGGGTGACGCAAGGATCTGTTGGCGGCTCTTGACTGAGATGATGAAAAAAGCGGTCCCAGTCAGTCAAAATGAGGCCGTGGCTACGACGTTGGGAGGACTGGTGCTCACCATATGCGGCATTCAAAATCTGGTTCCTCCGCTGCGGGTGTTAGGGATGGTTCCCTCGGCAACAGCGCATCCCATTGTGCGTATGGATCGTCCTGAGCTTGCTTGCCGATGGAGAGCATATCAAAGGTTGATGTGAGAGCGACGACGAGGTTGGTGGTGGGCAGTTGGTGGATTGGGGGTGGAAGAAACGCAAGGGGATTACAGTGCAGACGGCGTTTTTATTTGTGGGGACTTCACGTGAATTGCACTCCCATCTCACTCCTGCCCTGTCATGTGCTCCCTTGATTCTAACCTTCTTCCCTTTGCTAATTGGCTCACAGACGTAGACTTTTGCAAATTGAGCGTCTCCTATCATTTGTAGATCTCTACGGCCAACGAGCGAATACATCAAGTGTACTATGTGGACAACTTGAGAGATTGGTTTCGCTGTATCTGATTGAGATCGTCCATGCAAAGGCCTGTATGTGGTCCTTCATTTTCTCACCGCACCCATCCCATCAGCCACTCAGATGTCATCCATTCATGCATGGTCTTAATTCCGTACACCTCGTTGCAGCTCCATGCACCTCACTCCCCCCTCTCCAAGTCCGATCCTCACTCGGTTTTCCGGCGGCCCGAAGTCCGACAACCTGAACCCTCAAGGTCGCAGTCAAGTGCTCACCAAAAACCTGCCACGCAGCAGCGCTCAACCCAAGCCGAACCGTTGCTATCGGGGCACGGGGCCTCGGAATTGCTCAGGCGCGTCGTCGGTGTTATGCGTGGAGTCCGAGACAGCGCTCAAGATCCGAAATACTCTCCGAGCCGACGACGTTCTCGCGTGCCTAGTAGGAAGCCATTAACGAATCATCCGCGGCTCTGTCTCCCGGATTCAGCGCAGCCACCCTTTCGAAATCCCGCTGTGGTTCGAGGCCGCAACCGCTGGAAAGGCACCCCTGCAGTTTGAATGGAGAACGAGCGCCACAGGAAATATCATACATATATCCACCTCGCTCTCCAATCAAATCGTCAAACACCTTTGCTCTTCAATGGATTTGCCATACCTATTATCCATTTTGTACACACATCTCGACTACATGCCCAAGTCAAGCCGAGGTTTTGAGTCCGAAACGAGTGTGGAAAATCCGATGCCCGCCCCTCTTCTCTACAGTGCCTGAGGACCCCTCACTGTTCAACTCCGTCCCACCGAACTAAACAAGCGCCAAACACCTCCAACATAGAAGCCCTAAATTTTTCGCCGCTGCAGACATAGCCCTGCACTCTCCAAGGCCCAGCAAGAGTTTCGCTTGCTTCCGCGGCCACTCAATCCACGGTCGTCAAAAGCTTCTTGCAGTTGATCGATGTGCGAGGCCACAGCGAGCCATTGGAAGGCACGTAAAATGAAAGAACGACCGCAACAGGAATATCTATCCCCAGCATTCAGCCAAGCCAGGTGGGTTGGCTATCTGATGCATTGCTCCTATCTAATTTCGCCCTGCACTGACAATCCGACATCCCAATTCAGAATACGCCCCCCATGTCAAGCCGAAGTTCGAGTCCGGAGCAGGTGTCGAAAGCTCAATTCCTTCCCCTTCTACATGCAGATGCCTCACCGTTCGAGGCAACCTCACCCCCGACATACCGCTCCCGAAGTCCCACTGTGGCAGACATAGTTCAAAGACCCGCAAGACCCTCTAAGCCGACGGCGATTTCGCGTGCCTCAGCCACCGCTCAGGGATCATCTTGCCCATCACTTGTAGATCCACAGCCACCAAAATTGCAAGCTTGATGCCTGACCAACGCGCAACCCCCCCCCCCCCCAGAAAATCCAAGACACGCAAAATGAAGAACAAACCGCAGAAAGGATATTATTCTAATCTCCCTAGCTGGATTCTGGTCTTTCCTAAGCGGTCTCGTGCAATGACTCCTACTCATTGTTGTTGCATTCGGACCCAGAAGGCGGTAGAGTCGAGGATCAAGTTCAGCGTTGGGTGAGACACCCCAACACCCCACTCTCCTCCTTTTACTGGCGGCTTCCCCTCCGGTCAACGCCGGACCTCCGAGCTGTGTCGCATTCTTGACGCTTCCCGACGCGCAAACCTCGAAGTCTTGGGTACCGCCAGGCTCGGGAAGAACACCAAATGCTCGGGGTCACCCCAAACGTCAACTTACTCAGCGCATGTTTCTCTCGCAGCCCGTAACATAATCTGCATTACAGCAACACCTCGGGCGACCCTCCTGCAACGATCGTGCGGGCCGTCGGTATTGCCAATTATTGGAGTGCCCAGTGAGAAAGTAGAAAGTGGCTATGCGCCCTCGAGAATGGCAACTGCGGATAAATAAAGGAATACGGCATCGCGAGACGATTCGCCTGCTTTTCATTCGACAAGAAGGTCTTGCCAAGACCCAAAGTGTAACACCTCAAGCCGAAGAAGATCGCTTGGTGGGCTTTTCCCAAACTGAATTACTATTTTTGCTAGAGAGAAGACGCGGCGAGAAATATCCGCGGACCCTCCAGCTCCATGCCGTTACCATACTTGGCAATCCAGCCCGACGGCAGCATCTTCGAATGCAAGAGCCACTTGATCAGCTGCATTTCACATTTGGCGGGGCGCATAGCCTTCCTTGCGCATCGGTGGCCGAGCTGAGGAAATGGGAGATGTACAAAAGGGCGTCGACGAAGGCTGCTGAGGAAGACCAACAGGTTGATCTTTTTATCTCCTCTCGTACTTACATCGAACCACCACCTCCCTTCACTCCGCAATGAAGTCTACTCTTTCTCTCACTGCTGCTGCCGCGTTCTTCGGCCTTGGTGTTCACGCCGCTCCTGCCGACTCACAAGAGTGCTACACCGTTCACTCGGGCTACTTTGCTGTTCATCCCAATAGTGAGCTCCGCGATATATACTCCCAGTCTTATATCCTTTTAACCCTCTTCCCTTTCCAGGTCAAAACAAAGGGGTTACGCTGAACCAGAACAACCAGGTCGTCTACGGCGACCCAGGAACCCCCCTCTATGTCGACTTCCAGGCCTGCCCCACTCTCCCTGGCAACTACCCCGACGAAGATATAAACAAAGGTAAGCCTTGTAATTCATATTACCTTCGCAAGCCGAGAAGAATGCGCTCAAAGCTGTATATTCCAGGTCGCATCCTCGTTGGCTCAAACTGCCTTAAAATCGACAACCCCACCTCGGCCACCGAGCCTTACTTCGCGAGCGTTGCTCCATGCTCGAACAACGTCACTCCTTCTGCAGCTGAGTACTGGGTCTACGGAACTAGCGATGATCGTGGGGTCGTTTATTGGGTACGTTTTCCAAACCTCCGGCTCGCCATTTGGTTAGGATTTCACTGAGACGATAAACACACACAGAGGGGCCCTGACTCCTTCAGCTATCTCGGTTATATACCTAGCAACTCAGCTGGTACGCCCAAGGTCACGACGAGCACCCATCTCCTCGAGATCGGATGCGACTCGGAGTGCATCAACTTCAGCATCGTGTCGCAGCTAGATTGAAGAGGGGAGCCTGAAATGTGGTTGGGTTCATGATTGTCAAGAACCTACAGAGCGGGTTTCTTCTCCACCAAATGGACTCTTCTGTCGATTATTAGTTTGGTCTTGTTGTTTGGACAAGTATCGTTCTAGTTTAAAACATCCCTAAGTATATCATGCTGCAGCCGTCGGCGATCCCGCATGCCTTGGCCGTCACCCAGGGCTCGCCGGTCCGAGTTGACGGCGATTTCGCGTGCCTCGTCCGTCGCTCCGCTTCCAGATCCACAGCCACCAAGATTTCAAGCTTCGCAGCTGGCCCACATGCAGCACCCGGAGATTCACGGAAAAGAGAAGAAGAACCGCGATAGGGCTATTACTCCCGAGCCGGGCCTGGAGTACAGTCATGCACCAAAGCAAAGGGGCTTTGTTCTTGGGTCCTACTCCTGCCCCGTGTTTCATCCACACCCAGAACATGACCAATTCGAGTCAAAGTTCAAGATCAGAGCTAGTTTGGACGCAAATTTAGCACCTTACCCGTCCTTTTTACCTGTGGTTTCCTCTTCGTTCAACGCCGGATCAACGGGCTATGTCGGGTTCTTGATGCTTCCTGACGCGTATGCATCGAATCTTCGGGACCGCCCAGCTTGGGGAGGACACCAGATGCTTGGGTTCGCTTCAAGTATCAACTTACTCAGCAGTGTTTCTCTCGAAGGCTTAACGTAATCCGTATTACAGCACACCCGAGCGACCCTCTGACAGTATTGGATGTGGACCGTCGGCATCGCCAATCATTCGAACCCTCAATAAACGATGGCTATGCGCCTTTGAAGAACGGGGACCGGCGGATAAATAAAGTTGCATACGACCTCGCTAGACGATTCATCTGCTTTTCATTCGGCCAGAAGAGGCCGCTAAGACCCAAGATGTAAATCCAAAGCCGAAAAAGATCGCTTGGCGAGTTTCCTCAAACTACGTTACTATTTTTGAAAAGGAGAAGACACGAGTCGGGAGCATCCGTGGGACCCTCTCCGCATACGTCCATGCCGTTAACAGACTTGGCAATCCAGCCCCGCGGGAGCACTTTCGAATGCAAGAGCTACTGAATCAGTCGCATCGAATTCGACAGCGCGCACAGCCTTCTTTCCGTGTCGGTGACCGAGCTGAGGAAATGGGAGGTGTATAAGAGGGCGTCGTCGAACGCTATTGAGGAAGAACCGGTCGATCTGTTTATCCCCTGTGGGTTCTGCATCGAAGACACCCCTTCACTCCACAATGAAGTTTACTCTTGCTCTCACTGCTGCTGCTTTCTTCGGCCTCGGTGCCCGCGCCGCTCCCACCGACTCGCAAGCATGCTATACCGTCCACACAGGCTACTTCGCCGTTCATCCCAATTGTATGGTCCCCGCTTCTACTCCCAATCTTATCTCTGTTTAGGTTCCTTCTCTTTGCAGCGCAAAACAAAGGAGTCACGTTGACCCAGCACAATCAAGTAGTCTATGGCAAGCCAGGAACCCCCCTCTATGTGAAGTTCCAGGCCTGCCCTACCCTCCTTGGCAACTATCCCGACGAAGACATCCACAAAGGTAAGCCACGCCCTCTTTCTTGCAGTCGTGCTACGAGAAGATTTCCTCAAAATATACATGTTCCAGGTCGCATCCTCGTTGGCTCCGACTGCCTTAAAATCGACAACCCCACCTCGGCTACCGAGCCTTACTTCGCGAGCGTCGCCCCTTGTTCGAGTAATATCACTCCTTCTACAGCCGAGTACTAGTCGTACGGAACAAGCGACGATCGTGGGGTCGTTTGGTGGGTGCGTCTTCCCAACCTCGCTCGCTAATTTAGTTGACACCGCTGAGCCGTGAAAACACGCAGAGGGGCCCAGACTCCTTTAACTACATCGGTTATATACCGAGCAATTCAGCTGGTACGCCCAAGGTCACTACGGGTACTCGCCTCCTCGAGATCGGATGCGACTCGGAGTGTATCAACTTCGGCATCGTGGATCATCTAGATTGAAGAGGGGAGCTTGAAAGATGGCTAGGTTCATGTCGTCAATAACATGTAGAATGACGATTTCTTGATTTCTTTCCCTCACCACAAATGGACTTTTTCCACTAGCAGTTTAGTATTTTCCCTTCAGAGGCGAACGAATATCACAACCCATCTCTTGACTATATCTCGCTCTTGGCGATGGTCGGATTTGTTGTTTCGCTCTTGGTTTTCGCTTTGGCCCCCCGACGCTTGCAATTGAACCGTTCCCCCTAACTCCGAAAGGCTAGTGAACTACTCTGCCCAAAACTCCCAGTGCCTTAGCGAAGCGAGACATGGCTTTTCTAGTTAAGACTTTCAAATATCTTTCGTGCTTGGAGAGGGACATCGTCTGACGAAATTATCTGTCGCCCTCGGTGTTGCCGCCGATTCCGAGATGCAATTTCGCCAGTCACATACCCCCCTAGCCGACGAAGATCTCAGCCAAGGCGTCATTCAAGATTCACCTTGGCATCGTCTTTCGAACTCACGGCGAAAACGATTGCAATTTCAGTGGTCGACCAATCTGCACGCCGTAGAGAGCCGTTGGAAATGAAGGAGATTGAACCCAGCTAGAACATACGAAACTCCCCAATTTAATGAAGCTGAATGACTTTGCTATTGGCCATATGGCGGATACCGAGTGTTTCTCGGAAAGATGCCATACAATGCTTGACGTTGGTTGTGGTCATCCGCCCTGCCAGTGGTCTGTACCGTTAGTCAGCAATGTCTCGCTCGGAAGTCGCAGCATTCTCCATATTACAGCACACTTTGGGCGCCTCTTTAGCAACGTTCGAATCATGCGGACCGTCGGCATTGCCCGTATTTCTAGGCTTGGAATGAAAGGTGGCGGTGCGGTGTCAAAATGAGCAAACGCGGATAAATACATGCGTACGGCATCGCTAAACGTCGTCGACTTCGATTGCTTTCATGCGCCTGCCAAGACTCACTCTGCAGCTCAACAGGCTAAGAAGATCAGTCAGCCACATTCCTGACTTCCCATTTTCGGGGTGGGGAGGGGCGCGGTTTGTAGAGTCCGCCCTCAGGCTCTTGGTATCTGTATCTGCCGTCACCCTGCTCGCTTGGCAGTCGAGCCCGACATCCGCACGTTCGAACCAAGTAACTAGTAGATAATTTGTCCATTGAGCTCGACAGTGTGCATAGCCTTGCTAGGAACTCGGTGGCCGGTGGTCGAGATGGGAGGAACATAAGAAGGGATTGGTGGAGCCCGACGAAGAAGATCAACAAGTTCACTTATCCCCTTCTGTCATATCTGCATCATCCTCAATGAAGTTCGCTCTCGCTTTCGCTGCTGCTGTTTTCTTCGCATTGGGCGTCAAGGCCGCTCCCGCCGCCTCGCAAAACTGCTATACCGTTCACGAAGGTTACTTCGCCGTTCATCCGAATGGTACGCCCCGCTTTATGTTCTCCTACCTCGTCACCTAGCCCCTTATTCTCACCTATATTTTCTCTTACCGCCCACAGGTCAGAGCAAAGGAGTCACGTTGAAGCCGGGAACGCCCATTCAAGTGAAGTTCCAGGCCTGCCCTTCCCTCCCGGGCAACTGGCCGAACGAAGACATTCATGTCGGTTCGTCACATCCTCTCATCTCCTCCTTGTTTGGAGTCCAGTGGCTTAAAGAACTGCGGCCCACATACATTCCAGGTCGCATTCCAGGTCGCATTCTCGTCGGCTCTGGTTGTCTGACGATCGACAACCCCAACTCGGCCACCGAACCTTACTTTGCCAACGTTGCTGCGTGCTCGGGAGACATCACTCCCTCAGGAGCTCAAACTTGGACTTACGGAACAAGCGATGATCGCGGAGTCGTTTACTGGGTGAGTCCTTCAAACACCACCCCCCCCCCCCCGATCGAACTTTACTGATAAAATCTCAAACACGGACAGAGGGGCCCTCCAAACTCCGCTGGCCATATCGGCTATATGACTTTCGACGGAACTGGCACGTCAATGGTCAGCAAGGCTACGCGTCTCCTCAAAATCGGATGCGACAGCCAATGCGCTAACTTTAGCATCGTTCCACAACTGGATTGAAGGGAGGAGTTTGGAGAATGGCTAAGTGAAATTGGATGTTTTCCTTCTAAACCCCCTTCAACGCAAATTATCTTAATACCTTCTCTTCACCAAACAGACATCTTTTGGCTATTAGTTTGGTTCTTTACTTTATAAACGAATGTGGGTCGCTCTGCTCTTCAAGTGCCTGGTGGGATCCGTCGGTCAGGGAACAGTCACGAGCTGCAGTGCTCGCCGCGCGTCACACTTCACGAGCGGACTTAGCTAATACTCCTCTCACCTGACCTCAAATCCGGATCCCCACACGCCAAACTTCTTTCCACCATCCGTCGCTCTCCCGTTTCCCCCTTCACCTCTCTCCCCGACAAAGAAAGATGGCTTCAAAGTCGCTCATCCGCAACGCTTCAACATCCGCTCGGCTCAGCACCGCTACTAGCCGCACCTACGCCACGCTCTCTCCAAAAGCCTACGCTGCGGCTGAGAAATTGGCCAAATGGAAGGGCACCAGCGTATCCGGTGGAAACACCAAGAACTTCATTGGTGGAGAATTCGTCGAGAGTAAAGCCGACAAGTGGGTGGAAGTGCACGACCCATCGACCCAAGCCGTGTTAAGTCGGGTCCCGGAGACAACCAATGAAGAGTTTAACGCCGCTGTGGACGCGGCGGAGACGGCTTTTAAGACTTGGAGTCGGACGAGCATCTTGACGAGGCAAAGAGTCGCCATGGAGTGAGCTGAAAATATATTCTCATTTTGGCAGAGCACCACTTACCCTGACATGCGATGCAGGCTTCAAGCTTTATTACGTGAAAATTCAGATGTATTAGCGTCCAGCATCGTCCTTGAACAAGGCAAGACTTACAATGACGCTCAAGGAGATGTTCTTCGCGGCCTTCAAGTCGTCGAGACCGCCTGTGGGATCGCAGGAAACATGACTGGAGACAAGTTGGAGGTTAGCAAGGACATGGACACGTACACGCGCCGCGTTCCATTGGGTGTCTGTGCGAGGTGAGAGGACGAAAGAAAGAGATAATCGTCGAATGGAACGTTGACGCCGATTTGATATTTCTCAGTGTCGCGCCATTCAATTTCCCCGCGTGAGCACAATAATCTTGTGCAAAAAGTTAATCCCCCAGTTGCTAACGGCCTTCGGACCATCCTATCCCCCGAACAAAGCATGATCCCCTTGTGGACGATCCCTCTGGCAACATGCACGGGTAACACCCTCGTCCTCAAGCCCTCCGAGCGGGATCCCGGAGCAGCCATGATCATCGCCGAGCTCTGTCAACGTGCCGGAATGCCGCCAGGGTTCGATCTTTTAATCCCAGGAAAATGTCCTGCTTTACACTTATCACAATCATTTCCTCTTCCCCAGAGTCCTTAACGTGGTCCATGGGACCGTCGGAACAGTGAACAACATTTGCGACCACCCCTCGATCAAGGCCATTAGCTTCGTTGGTGGAGACAAAGCGGGGAAGCACATTTACGAACGGCAAGTTGGGAATCGTAAAATTGGCGGAATGCCCAAGACTTGAGGATCTCTTAATAACGTCGTTCAATTTAGTGGCACCCAAAACGGCAAACGCGTCCAGGCCAATCTCGGAGCCAAGAACCATGCTCTTATCATGCCTGACTGTAAGCGAGAGCCATGCTTTGAAATCCTTCGGATGTACCCGTTTTAGGGTCAGAAGCTGATCTTGTGCCGGCTCCACTTGTTGGATACTTAGGTAACAAGAACTTGGCTCTCAATTCGATTATCGGAGCCGCATTCGGCGCAGCTGGTCAGCGGTGCATGGCTATCTCGGTTGGTGAGTGGCTGCTTCGTGGCCTGACCCTTGTCGCCTACCTTACTGATTCCTGGAACTCGGTGCAGCGGTCATGGTTGGCACCACCAAGTTTGTTTTCCCTCGCCGGCTGAAGAACAATTGGGCTCTAATGCTCGGACTACTTTTATTTCTCTTCTTCTAGATCCTGGATACCGGAGATCGTTGAACGGGCAAAGGCCCTGAAGGTGAATGGGGGCTTTGAGCAGGGTGCTGATCTGTAAGGATCTTCTCTACACAACTGCGTTTCGAATACTTAACAGGCGAATCCCTTTCAGAGGCCCTTTGATCAGCCCTGCTGCAAAGCAGCGTGTTGAGGGATTGATCCAGTCCGTCGCGGACGAGGGAGGCAAGATTCATCTGGATGGGCGCGGCGTGGTGGTCCCAGGTTACGAAAAGGGTAACTTCGTCGGACCCACGATCGTTGAAGCAGTGATCAACATGCGGGCTTACAAGTAGGTTTGGTTTCGTTATCCCTGCAACGGTCCGTCAATTGACTCGCTCTGTCTATCATCTCCGTGTCACTCAGGGAAGAAATCTTCGGCCCTGTCCTCGTGCTCATCGAAGCTGATACCTTGGACGATGCTATCGCTATCGTGAACGCCAACAAGTACGGCAACGGTGCCGCCATCTTCACTCAGTCTGGTGCCACTGCTCGCAAATTTGAGAGCGAGGTCAATGTCGGACAGATCGGTGTCAACGTGCCGATCCCAGTTCCTCTCCCGCAGTTCTCTTGGTCAGGCAACAAAGCCAGCTTTTTGGGAGATGTTTCTTTCTACGGAAAGCAGGGCCTCAATTTCTATACGCAGAACAAGGTGCGCGAGATGAACAGCTTTCTTACTTCGATGCTATCAAGTAGCTAACCACCCCCACGTAGACCGTCACGAGTCTCTGGCGAGCCGAAGACGCTATCGGAAATAAAGCTTCGGTGGACATGCCTACAATGCGATGAACCGCCTAATGGTTTTCATTGATTTATTGACCCTAGATATAATTCCAGTTTCTCGATGCTCGGCCTCATCCAACGTTACTCCCGTTTTGGAGCAAAGTTCTCCTTCCACGTTGCTTGAGAAGGGTCCTCGCCCCAGTAACACTCCCTCTCCAAAGCTGAGCTCTTCAAGAATATATTCCAAGGCCAGGTTCGAGTAGACTTCATATTTCCGTCGAACCACCGATTTCTCTCAAGGAGGAAACAGGGCCTACGGATTTTACTGCGCTAGATGGGTAAGGAAGCGATTAGGCAGCCCTTGAGAAGTCCCCGACAAATACTACCTGGGCTCTGGCTTGCTCGCTAGACGGTTTGATTCTGAATATCTCGCAAGTGAGGTCGGCGTCATCCCCATTATATCTAATGACTCGGCCGACCACAGCCATATTGGCGCGGCTTGCTGACATGAACCAATTGCGTTTATGCCAAGATCATTATAGGCGGTCTATGAAAGACTTGCGGAGCAAGCTAGACCCGACGTAGAAGGCTCGGATGACCACACCCAATAAGGCCCCTTCCGCTTATCTTCGTAACCTCCACCAGGCTCCAACGATTGAATTCAACTATGGGAGTGTTGATGATCGAACTAGCGTGAACCCGCCTCGCTACGAGGACTTTGGCCCGGGTCAGCTGATCTTCCTCTGACAGTGGTAGGCGTTCCTTGAAAAATCACAAAATAGACATCCACGGGACTGACATGGATAATGATTCTGCGCAACAGTAGGTAGGTGGGGCCAGATCGAGATGCGTTCCAGAACCGGGGGCATGAGGACCCGAACAATTAACGTGCTGGCTGGGCAGACTTCCGATGACATGGTGGCCACCCCACAATTGCCTTCAAGAGGTCGCATGTCGTGCAGTTCCAGAGACACCCCCGTCGCAATCGCAAATCATCGTGAAATCCGAAGTATGGAGTGCGTTACTGCACCCCACGCGTCATCAACCTTGAGGCACATGAGCTCTTCGGCCAGCGCTAGGATCCCAAGGAGATTTCAACCCCCCTAGCCAACGCAATTATATGGCCGACTTGTTGAGTATTCCAAACGCCCAGCTGTACAGTTGCTGAGCGCTGATCGGCACTCAGACCGAGATTTGTGTCTCCACGACATTCTTCTCTGCCGCGCTTCTACCCAACGTTCCGGATGGAGGTCGCAGCGATCTCATTATTCGTACGAAGTGCGTATACATGTTCTGTCTCCACTTCCAATCTGCTATATCTCTCACTCTCTCAGCGATACGGTCTTGGAAGCGATGACAATGGGACGTATTTATCTCAGACGCCTGTTCTTCCTGCACTTTGGTCGAGTGGAGGCTTTGAAACGAACAGCAGGCCCTCCTCCAAATACGCACCCCTACAACACCGCCTGTACCGAATTGACTCAGCGTGAGGTCAAGAAAGCGTGGAATGCTGCCCTCGCGGAGCTACTCCTTGCTGAGACGCCACAGGCGACTACGGTGTCGTCTATTGTTTCGGCTTTCGGGCCAATCGCCAATCCGACGCATTGCCTAGCCTGCAAGGAGAGGATCCAAGAGCGAATCGCCTCCGCGGTTGAAGGATGGGGCAATGTCAAAAGAATTATCTGAACAAATGCAAGTGGGTCTATCGCCTCTTCAGGGAGATCAAGCCTGGGCCGCTATAATATTAACGAATAATCTTTCTAGAATCTTATTCACCTTCTAACCCCTGAGAGGTTACCCTCAACCGTATCACTCATTGCGTCATCTTTGCGGGAGAAAATCCCCGAAACCCTCCATTTGGTATACCCCCTTCACCTGTAAACTTTATCCCCAGCTTCGCCAACGGTCCTTATATTTATCGCAATATAGTGGGGCAGGCGGCAACTTTTTTTCGCCCCCGTTCTCACCCTTATTGCTGTCGACTCCACATCGTTGTTCTTCCTCTTTCTGAACTGCCTCCAGACATCATTCCTCGACAACTGGGCTCTTTTTCTTCCTAACACTCTGTCTAGCACCCTCTCTGTCCAATCGTGTAGTCAGCGCTTCCGGCTGAACTCATGATCTATGATGATCCAAATCGTGAAGGGCCTGCACTAAACGCCCAAAACTATGAATACGCTTTGCTGTGGAGTTGTTTTACTCACTCGAGAAGGAAGCTCAGCTGTAGCACACTGAGAAACGCCCTTTCCCAACGTTGAGTTTCCCATCCCATATCTCAGCGCATCCTTCGCCGCAAGTGACAATCGTTCTCGTCACCCCATCGATATATAATCAGAGGTGAGGTGAAATCGGTATTTCACTTCTCAGATATGGTATGAATCTCTTTTATTTTTGGGTGTTTGGTCGTGATCCTAGTCTTCTCTCGATCGCCTTCCTCTGCTCTGCTCGGCTTCTGATGGGGTTTAATCGCGTTTTAGAAGTGAGATCGTTCATCTGAGGTTTCCGCCGCGGCTCCTTCATCGTGCTGTTGTCGATCGGAGATGCAGGATGCCGAAAGCTCGGTCGTACGGCCTTGATGCTCTGGAGCTTAACGAACAGACTTAGGTAGCCGCAGCGTGTAAATTAGAATACGACGATGGTTTAGAAAGATCATATGAAAAAAATCCTCGCATTGTATGAACCATACGAGGTTGATCCCCCGTGCGGTCACCACCGCATCGACCACCGCAAGCGGACGTGGTAGAACCACGGTCACCCGAAGGCGCTCACTGTTCGGCTATTTGCCCGAAGATAGATGAAAACTACACAAGTAAAGGAATCGGATTCTGACTCAACAATAATTCGGTGTTCGGGATGATTGTCACCCTGCCAAACGAGCCATCAGCAAAACGCCTATCAGTAGACCCCGCCCCTAGAGTTGCCCCTATGGTACAAAAGGGCTAAAAGATGAACTAAGGCTGAAATTGGGCCATACATACGATGCAATTGGTGCCTATCATCGGGGCGGCGGTTGTGAGTAACTGACTACGGCCAACGTAAGATTGTTTTATGGTAAACAGACGACTCTATCGGGAACAAGCCTTCGATAGACAAGCTGAGGATGCGATCAGCAGATCCATGATATTTCATTGAGTTTATTGACCCTACGTATAACCCTGGCCTCTCGATCTCGGCGTCCCCGTCGTTACTCGCGTTTCGGGGGAAAGTTTTCCTTCCATGTGGCTTGGGAAGGGTCCTCACCCTCGTACCACTCCCGCTTCCAAATCTGAGCCTTCAGCTTGACTTCCTCGAGAATGAATTCGCACGCCTCAAATGCCGCTTTTCGGTGTGGCGAAGAGACGGCGACCACTATGCTTGCTTCCCCAACTGGAACGTTGCCTAACCTGTGGCATACGGCGCAGTGGATGATACCCGGGCATCGACGCCGGACATCGACGAAAATGGACGTGAGGGTACGAAGGGCCATGCTTGAGTAGGCTTCATATTCCAATCGGATCACCTTTTTCTCTGTTAGGATAATGCAGGGCTGTTGGTTAGTTGCCCCATCAGGCAAGCAAACGCTGTTGAGGGCTTAGACACACCTTGGAAAGTATCTCGGGTCGTGCCGACGAACATCACCTGAGCTCCAGCTTGCTCGCTTTGAATAGACTTTGAGTATTGGTTGACGTCGAGCACCTTGAAGGTGAGTTCAGCAACATCTCCGGAATCTGTAATGACTCGATCGGCTGCGGACATCTTGGCACCACTTCAGATGTGGACCGATGGGTAATTATGCCAAGGTCGGGGTAGGTATTCCCGTCGGAGTGGTTGAATGCCCGGCGCAGGGGGCTGGAAAGATCGAGATTCACCAGCTCCCGCTTATCTCCGGACAATAACCTCCACCGTCAGAATCCCCAACTCCACGCCTCAACTTCTGGAGGTGATTGAGAGTTCGGACTTTGGATGTTGATGACCCACCTACTATCTACCGGCCTCTTCGAGAAACCCGAAGGTCCGAACCACCACTCTGGAATATAAGTGTTCTTGGAGAAATCTCATCGCTGCATATCCACGGCCTGGGCCAAGCATATGGATACGCCCCCCTGAGCGCCATGGGCCTGGTAAGCATCCTAAGCCAGTTTGGGACGGGACTACAGGCTGGGCCGCGGCGTGATGCCCCGGAAAAGGCTCGGTAAGATCACAACGTGCCTTTAGGCACGAGCTACCTACCCGATCATTATTCTTCGCCACCCATGGCCAGATTATACTTGCAATTTGTTTGCAAGAGGTCACATGCTGTGCTCTACCAGAAACAAGACATCTCAATTTGCAATCGTTGCCGAAGTCGAAGCCCTCGGGTGCACTGCACCTTCCTTGCTGTCGATTCGACCTTAAGGTATATAACCTCATCGGCTAGCTCAAACATCAAAAGTGAATTTAACCCACTATCGCAGATATCTCCTTGTTCTCTTCAAGTCCTCCCTCTATGGCTGGCTCGGTAAGTGACTCGAACCTTTAAGGACTGCTCGTATCGCTGAGCTCTGATTGGTACCCAGACCGAGATTCGTGTTTCTACCACGTTCTTCCCCGCCGCGCTTCTACCCAATGTTCCAGGTGGAGGTCGTAGTGACCTCATTATTCATACCAGGTCCGCCTGAACACTCACCTCCACTTCTAGTCCGCTTACACCCCCCCATCCTCGTAGCGACACTGTATTCTTCTACGTGCACCAGAGCGTTCTCCAAGCGAGATCAAGCAACAACTTTGGCATGCTCCTATCGACGTCATACTACACTTCTAATACTACCTCACCCGAACGTCGCAATATCCATAATCAAATTCCTGGCACTGGAGACTTTCTCGGCGGGGGACCTCCACAAAATATGGCTTTTATTGAATCGTCCCCGCCAGATCAGGCAAACGTAATACCCGCTATATTCGTGAGCGAAGAATCAGTGGTGTTCAATACTATCCTTCACCTTGTATACGACATGTAGGTATCTGATTAGGCTCCACCCCTGTAGAATATCCCTCGTTCAAGCTCTCTCTTCCCCCAGGCCCTGTGGTCGATACGGTCCTAGCATCGAAGTCATATCCAATGCTCTAGAAGCCCTGCCAAGATATGGTCTGTCTACTCCGGGTCCAACGAACGAAATTTGGACTGTATTACTGAAGCAAACGGAGATGGATCCCCTTCGGGTGTACTCCCTCGGCGCTGCCCATGCCGTCGATTTGGTCTGCATGCAATCTAGTGAACACACACTCAACACCTCTCTATCCCGTCTCTCTGAAGCGGATGCTATGGCAATGGGGGCCATTTACCTCAGACGTCTGTTCTTCCTGCACTTTGGCCGAGTGGAGGCCCTGAAGAGGATCCTCGGCCCTCCTCCAGATACACATGCCAACACCGCTGCCTGCTCTGAGGCGACTCAAAATGCAGTGAAGAAGGCGTGGAAGGCAGCCTTAGCGGAGCTTCTGCTGGCTGAAACGCCGCAGGCGACTCCTGTGGCTGCTATTGTTTCGGCTTTCGGTCCAATTGCCAACTCGACCCAATGCTTGACCTGCAAGGAGAGAATCCAAGAACGAATTGCCTCCGTGGTACTAGCATGGGGGAACGTTAAAAGAGTTATCTGAGAGAAATGTGCGCACGTTTACCCGCTCGCTAGACCTTTGATCATCGCACATGCATAGCACTCACGAACGATTTTTCTAGAATATTGGCTTCAAGACTGAACACCGAGAGCTGGTTGAGGGTCACCCTCGACTGTATCACCTTTTGCGTCATCTTTGCCCGGGAAAATCCCCGGGTCCCTCATTTTGGCTTTCCCTCATCCGAAGTAAACAAAGCTTCAAGTTTTCATCCGGCCAACTTCATTCACACTCGTTTGGGCATCTCTTTGGTCGTATCTATGGGATCTAGTGGGACAGGCGGTAAATTTTCTCTTTCTGCCACTGTACCCATCCTTATTCCTTCAATCGTTACGTGGTCCTTTGGTTCAGGTTGGACTTGACTGGCGTGATAAATCCACCGACACCTTTGCCTTATCTGTGGATACATGTCCCACATGGGGACCTCTGTCCACTAAGCAAATCGAGACTGCTCACTGACTGCCTGAGATATTATGTTTCATCCCGAAAGGCCGCGCAAAGTACATCAAGACAACGATAAGCAGCAACCTTTCGCGAAGAGGTAGCCCTCACTTGAGTAAGAGGCTCAGCTCGTCGTGTGCTGATTTTCCCCCTTCCGGATCTTGGCGCCTTCCTCGTGGCTCGCACGACTTGTTCTTGCCACACCTGACTATATGATGTGATACTGATATCCAGAGCATATATCAGATCTCGTTAGGCCTCCACGATTTATGAACGATCGGGGGCTCCATCTTTCCTAGGTCGCATTCTCCGGTTCCGCTCTTTACTGGGACGGTCCATATTAGAGGTAGGAACTCTCGACTGAAATTAGCCCCGCGCACAGATTATGGTGCGTTTGCAGATCCGGGGTGCGGCATATCGAATGGTTTGCGATCCGGATCCGCTATCCATACCATGAAGCTCGCCCGACAATCTCGGATCATAAAAGCCTAGATAAAAAAAGTCGCTCACGTTCTATTAAGCGATGTAGTTGATCCTCCCAATGACGGCAATTAATTACGGGGAGACCACTGGATAAGAACGCCGCTGAACCATTACGCACTGAAACGGGTCTACCGTCTACGGTTCAGTTGGTGATCTGAAGCAACACGAAGACCTCCTCAAGTCGGTCTCATGTTAGCCACTCCGGACTTTCCTGCTATGCACACTGCAGCGCTCAATTTAGATCACATTCCACAATCAGTTCAATAACTAGAGTTAACCTTCCTCTTCTTTTCTCGCCGCAGTTCTGAACGGGATGGGCCTTCCGTGGCCGACTTTCGTTTAACACTTTGAACAAGTTTCTGGAGTTCGCTATCGGCGTGTCTTCCCCCCGCAGTCATTTTGCTAGCGAGTCGTCTCTCGCCTTTTCCCTCAGCCTCCGTCTTAACCTTTTCCTTGAGGCGTCTGCGCCTCTCGTCAAGAAGCCGCCCCATCGCTTTGGTCTTCTTGTAACTACGGGTATGGTAATATTCGTCAGTCCCCGGGGTGATCTTTGAAGCGTCGCGTAGAGAGAGGCTCACTGAGGATTGCTAGGATCGATCGCAAATTCATACTCATCATGCAGAGCCTTGAACCGTTGGTCGTTGACATCGATCTCAAAGTCCCGTCCATCCTCCACTTCTTCGTCGTTGCCTGCCTCTTCGTCGTGTTGACCCTTCTTTCTGAACTTGGGCTGCTTCTTCTTCGCGGACATCTTCTCGGCTTTAAGAACCTTGGCCATGTCGAAGTGACGCTTTCCACCGTCGTCATTGTCCATGTCGGCTGCCAAAAGAGCGAGTTCTTCTTTCGTAGACGGGCGCCTTGATTCAGTTTTCGTTGAGTTCTTTCCGTAACCTCCGTCATCGGAGTGGCCCTCATCCTCGCCCTCCAGTTCAAAAAACCTGTCCTTGGCAACTCCGTCGCCTCGCTTCGTGCTGGCCTTCCGTAGCTCTGCAGCATCGTCCTCGCCGTTGTTCTTCCATCTCTGCTTCTCCAGCTTGCTCATCCTAGCCAACTTCTGCTCCTTCATCTTCTTTTTGTACCTCTCCAGCGTCGTCAAATTCTCCTCATCGTCGCTTCCTGGTCCATCCCCCTTCGCCGCACTGAGCCCAGGCGTGAACGTGATCTCCATCTCGGCGGCCTTGTTCTTTCCAGCGCCGTCCCCCCATCCCTCCGGCAAATCAGGATTGGCGAAGAAGTCGTCCCCATCGCCTCCTTCGCCGCCCCCACCACCGAGCAAGAGGCTTCGTAGACGGTCCCGTTCGGCTTGCTTCCGTTCTTTAAGGCCCTTCTTTTTCTGAGGCTCGGTCAATCCGTTGTTCTTCGGAGCCTGAGGTTCGTCCTCCGAAGAAGAGTCGGACGTGTTGGCGAGGTAAGCCTTGAAGTCGTTCGCTTCGATTTCTTCCGCTGTCAGGGCCCGCCTTGTGAGTTCGACTCGATCAGCGTCGTCGTCGTCCCATGTGAGCTTGACCTTGGAACTCCGAAGAGCCTGCAAGGAAAAAGGTCAGGATTGCAGGCTCTTTGTCTGGGGGTGAGGGTTTACCCACGTCGGTCTCGAACTTCAGCGGCTTGAGGTTCCCAAGGTCTTGAGTGGCTTCATCCCTGCGCGGACACACCCTACGTTTAGCCATCTCAACTGATCAAATGATGTAAATTGAGATTCCTACCGAAACTCGCCATCGAAATCCATCTCGTCGGGCACGAAGCTCAGGTCTAACAAGTTTGCCGTGCGCTCTAATTCTGTTGCGTCGAGCTCTTTGTAAACATAGGCAGCTGTTTCGGGAGTGTCGCATTCAACTATGGCGTAGTAGTAGCTGTGAGTGAGCAGAACGAGTTTAGCGGTCATTCATTGGAATGGGCGCGTAAGCAGGTCTCGTACCGTAACCTCTCAAGTTGGTACTGTCTCAACGCCTCTTGGTCATAGTGGTCAGCGTCTTCTTGGTGATAAATGGTCTTCTCGTTGATATCTTCGACGTTGACGTCGGCCAAATCCTCGTCATCGTCTCGGAAAGCAAGTGTCCTATCCGTCAATATGTTCTTCCCATCCTTCCTCGTTTGAGGGTCCGCGTAAATCTCCATCGGAGGACCATCCACCTCCTCCTTAGCCATCCTTTCCTTCCCAAACTCGCTCAGGTACACCGTCACTCGGAGGATTCGATTCGACCTCCCAGCCGGAAGTGCGGTTTTCTTCTTCCTTCTTTTAGTGTTGCCCGTCGCCACATCCTCGTCCGCTGCATCGTCCATCATGGCAGCACATGAGTTGAAAACTTTGAACAAATGAGCCGCTTTGACATGATCCCAATCTAGGTTGACGACGGCGATTCGACGCGTCTCCTGGCCCCTTTGGGTCGTCCGTTTCTGCTCGCCAAACCCCAAACGGCTAGTGCTGGACGAATACGCGGCTGCCTCGGCATCAAGATCCGCGAATTCGGTCTCGTCGAGGTTGATCTCGAGGTCCGAGGGTACGTCTTGGTCGTGTTTGGTGGCTTTGGTTTTTCGTCTGAGTTGATAGCTCGCTGGGCCGAGCTCGACTGGACCTTCGTCAGCCGAGTCGGCATCGGCATCCTCCTCTTCATCTGAAGATTGCATCAGGACCTCTCCTCGAGCGTAATCGGGGCGCTTGGGTAGCGTCTTTTCTGGGTCTGATGGCCCAGCTTCCGGTTGGTCATCATCCTCGAGTCGATAGAACTTGCGGATGTCGTCTCGTTCCTTGGTTGCCGAAACCCGCCGACCATACTTGTCTATCCTAGGTCCTGAACGAATATATGGGTCAGTATCAGCATGTCAAGGTCGAGGCCGTATTCAGTCTTACCGGCTTTGTTCTTTCCTTTGCCCTTGCCGTTCTCGAATATAGACTTGAACCGCTCGTCCACAACGACCTTGTGCTGATCTTTGCGCGGCCTCTTGAATCTCGGGTCCGTTTTGATCCGGCTAAAGCGTGGATCAGACATTGCAATGCGCTGGTCAAGGGGAGAGGTGAGAGGGGGAGGTGGTCTGGGGACGCGGTTGGGATTGGAATGGTCAAATTTCTGGGACCCTGACATTAGCGCCCACTAGGCGGACCTTGCCCAAGCATATGGCGCTTGCTGCCCAGCGTCGACGGGTGCGGACAACTTGATAAGAATATGGATGTAGTGCTAATCTCGCCGCGTTGAGTAGGGTTAAAGTCTTGCGATGGGGCACTGAAAGTTGTGGAACATTTTTCTTTCTTTTGCTGGACATACATAGCAACACCTCATGGTCATGGACTCTAGCCATAGTTATCTATCTCCGTCTCAACGTTTAGACGACCGGGTCGGATGGCTTGGTGTCTCTTCGACCCTGCGCAGAACTGCGCATCGCTCAACGGAGGCCTAGCTTCCACAAGTCTGCAGACGTGCATGGCCGCTTGAGTCTCGAACTCTAACCAAATCGGATGTGTTCCTATCGCTCGAGCCTTCTTAGCCCGTAAACGTTCAAATCCCAATCCATCTCCCTTTCTTAAACGGCTTTGAAATGGACGCAGCATCTTCCTCCCATATGTCCAACTTTGTCTGGGTGTCCTCGATACATCACTGCCATTGAGTACAACCCCCACGTGTACCTTTCAAAGTGACGACGGTTACAGAAACTGTCCCCCTTGGTAGGACTGAATCCCCGGCTTCCATTGGCACAGGCTGCACGTTCGTCCTTTTGTCTGCGAATACGATACGTGCATCACGTGATGGGGCGCTGGGCGGCGTGGCGTTGCTGTTCTCGGTCTCGCCGGATTGCTCCAACAGATTGCCTTTGGTTGCAGAGCAACAAGACTTGGTTGCAAGGTGCTGGCATTTTTAGCTGAAGTTGTGAAGCGGGTTGATCGTCTTCCGTCGCTTCCTGTTGCCCGTCTCCATCGTCACCGGAACGTACTGGACCCTGAGACTTGTCTATATAAAGACGCCGCCAGCGCAACCCCCAGTCGAATTCCCCGGCTCACTCCCTCTTCACTCCTTCGTCTTCACTTCTTTTCTTTCTTCCCCTCGCATCAAGTCCACTGGTTGGCACCATCTTTCGCTTTTGTTCAATCTCTTCGTTCTACTTTCTTTTTCGCAACACTTTCACCCACACTCTTCGCAGCAAAGAAAAAAATCGCCAGCACATCGTCCACGAGACTCTTATTCGTACTCGACACCTGCTAGTTTTCTTATTTCGACTATCCCTTCCCCCTTTTTAACGAAGTAACACTCAACAACAAAAAGCAATCATGTTCTTCTCCAAGATCGTCGCTGTCTTCGCCGTTGCCGTCGCCGCCGTCACCGTCGGTGCTCGCCCCCTTCCCTTGCCTCTCCAAAAGGCCGCCGTGGCCGTGGTCCAACGTGGCGAGCAGGCCGTCCGGATGTGCGTGGATGTGGTTCATCTTGTTCTTACGGGTGACTGACAGTGTCCCTCCTTGTTGCTAGGGAGGAAGTCGTCGGCGCAGTAACCATTATCGAGAAGCGCCAGGGTAATATCAACAACGTCCCCGCTGAGATTCCAACCCAATCCAAGTGCGTGTATTCGGTCTTCTTCACCTGTCCATCACCTAATATTGACTCGCGTGCTTGCCCTTTTAGGAACGGTGTCATCGAACCCTTCCAAGGCGGTGATGTCACCAAGCGTCAAGTCGACGTTCAAGACGCTGCCATGTCCGACGGTGGTGACATCGTACCATTCCGAAACAACGGCAAGCGTCAAGTCGATGTTCAAGACGCTGCCATGTCCGACGGCGGTGATATCGTTCCCTTCAGGAACAACGGCAAGCGTGCTGTCGCTCCCGAAGCCGAGGTTGAGAAGCGCGCCCCCAGGATCAACACTTTCCCTACTTGGATTGCCGCTCGCTCCGAGTACGTAAACCTCCTCAATCGCTGCCTCATTCTAGCAACTAACGAACCCTCTTTCGTTCACAGCGGTGGTGAGATTGTCGCTTTCTAGACATAGACACTTTCCGGAAGGACATTGAGCCCGGTTGCTCTTTTTGTTTACTTCATGGGTAGTCGACGCTGGCACGTCAACATTTCTTTAGGCGCTGTGCTGCCTTCTTTTTTGTTTTTGCTGTCGTGCGCTGGTCGTGCAACCCTGTTTGCTTGCTTGTAGTTGGAAAGAGACGGTCACTAGTTTAGATGCTGCCAATGCATTGATGCTTGGGGAATTTATTATCCAGACT
>WSTY01000177.1:0-28205 GCA_019633465.1 Tulasnella sp. 417
TAAGAATGAATGGTGTGTACCATTCTGTCAGAATCTCATCTTCGTATTGCTTACTCACAATTTCATTCAATTTCATTCAATTTCATTAACACCTTTAATTTAGGATGGGAAGCATTTAATTTGGGCTGAAAGCCTCTTTCCTTGTCGTCAAACAGCCCACCTGCTGGCAACATGGTTCCAACAGCGCAGCTTTCGCATCTCCCTTAGCCACTCGTCTGCAAAAAAAATACAGAGGGACACCATGACAAACCACGATGCCGAATCACAGCCCTTGCTTTCGAGCAATACTCAAGTTACGCCGCTCCCGAAGGCTCAGCTTGCCGCTATTTTATCGTTAAGGCTGGCGGATTCGATTTCCTACGGACAGATTTTCCCCTATATCAATGCAGTAAGCTGTGGTTAATTCCCTTTCTTCCATCCCATTTCAACTCATTGTTGCCGATCAGATGGTGGAAGAGTTGGGAATTGCAGAGCCGAAGCGAGTGGGATTGTATTACGGGATGATTGTGAAGCCCACGTGCGCTCTTATTGATCCGGGACTAACGCTCACTCCCGGTTGTAGGATGGCATGTTTGCACTAGCTCAGTTCTGCACAGTCGTATATTGGGGCCGGCTTTCAGGTAAGGAATCACGGATCCCCGTTTCAATCGCAGTGCTGAGAATTAATTATATGTCCACCCTTGATGTTGGATAGATCGAATTGGCCGTAAACCCGCAATCATCATTGGGCTTTCGGGTGTATCGGTCGCAACGTTCGCCTTCGGCCTTTCAACAACACTATGGCAGTTGCTTCTATTTCGCGCCCTCATCGGAGCGTTCTGCGGGAATATCGCGTAAGTATTTTCCTCAGTAGTGCCACTTTACTTCTCAGATATGAATAAATTCTAAATTCAAACAATAGCGTCATTCACTCCGCTATGAGCGACATAACTGACAAGACCAACCAGAGTAAAGGTCTGTGCACTGTATGTCCAGGATGACTCCGCCTAACTTCTCACTTTCATTGTCATCGCCCCAGCCTTTCCCCTGGTATCTGCAAGCTATTACATAGGGGGATTTATTGGGCCATTCCTTGGAGGCATGTTATCGCACCCGGCAGAGCGTTATCCAAGCTTTTTCGGGTCGGTTTCGCTTCTCAGGAAACGGGTACGTGCCAATCGACGCTCTTTCACCCCGTATGTGTCCCTGACTCCAAAACCTACAGCCATTCTTCTTACCGTGCCTCGCATCCGCACTAATTATTGTCGCGACCATCTTCGTGGGCATCTTCTTCATGAAGGAGGTGTGCTGGATTCTTCGGCGTGACAGATGCTTCGTGCAGCATGACTGAAGCTTCACCATTACAGACGCTTCCAGGTCTTGGGGAGACCAGAAGGCAAAAACATCCCGATGATCGCCCTTCCAGGACTGAAGGCGCGACCGAACCGCCTTCGTCGGTACAAACTACAACGCTTGGTCTTTTCGCTGACCGTCGCATCCGCCCTGTCGTTCTTGTGGGTTTCTGGATGTCGTTTGCAAGTTCTGCCATCTTCTCAGGTCTTGTACTGTGGAGCTACACCCCTCTGGCTTTTGGCGGCATACAGCAAGAAGTAAGACCCGTTTTCACCGCGTGTCCTGCGAGATGTAAAGCAGCTAAATCATACTTTAAAGCCCGCAAAGATTGGTGTAATTCTTAGTACAACGGGAACGCTTGGTGTTGCAGGCACCCTAATCGTCTTCCCTTACCTCCATGAACGGTTCAAAACCACCCCACTCCTCACAGCGACCCTCGCCATGTGTGGTGTGGTCTACGTATTGATACCTTCAGTGGGATTCATCATTCGGAAAGCGCTACCTCCGGTTGTGCAGCAAGGACCCGCCCCGCCACTGGGAAAGCTTTGGGCCTTCGTATTGTGCATCTTGTTGGTGCATCGGGTTGCCGCGATGTCATATCCGTGAGTCCCTTCCATTGTCCTAGTCTACGTCGTACCACTAACATTGCTTGTTATGTGTGGACAGTGCATACATGCTTGTTGTCAAAGAGTCGATACAAGACCCACGATCAGTCGGGGCGGTGTTTGGCTTGATAATGGCCGCCACTTGCCTGGGAGAAAGTACCGCACCACCCTTCGTCTCGTGAGTCTTGATATCCAATGACCAGTAAAAGATCATTGTAGTAACCCTTCAGCCTTAAAGGTCTCTTTTCGTTCTCTCCGTCGACAAGCAGATACTGGGCGGAAACCTCGTTTGGCTAATAATGTTCGGCATCTCGGCTCTTGGAGCTTCATTCTCGCATTTCGGTCTCAGGAGACCAGTGAGTTAGACCTATATTGAAAGATAATGACTCACGTAGTTGCAACCGAAGTGGTGAAGAGCAACTGAACTATGGACATTGTGGTAGTTCCCTTCCAAATAATGGATCAAGTGCTCAGTGCTTGAAACCCCCGCTGACTGCCGACCGGGGGCAGTTTTGCTAGCGTACTCTGAATGGGTCCGGGCTAGGTTCTGCGGAAAATCTTCGCGCATCAAATGACATGTGTACAAAGCTTCACCGCTCAAATCTTGAGACATTTGTGCGAGATGGCGGGAATTTCACTCTGAGCACAGTACGTTCAAACGCAGAGGCATCGGGCCCTACAAGCTCCCAAGATCCGAACGTTCGCCCGACTCTGGCTGCTTGGCTTATAGCTTATCTTGGCAACATTTGAAGATAAAAGTCACCCTTGGTCGAAAAGATTTATATCATTCACTGAAGCAAAATTGTATCCACCAAGCAGCCGGACAATCTTCTTTCCTGCAATTGGTAAAGAGTGCGGAGCTAGCAGCGCCCGAAGTCTAATTACTCTAAGCGCGTGGCCTTCAATCGCAAAGGCATCATACTCTTCATGCTTCCGTCGGCTTGCATTATAGCGGGACGGGTGACGATGCTGAAACGCCCGCAGTTCGGTCAGCAATTGTCTTCGACCTTCCTACAGTACAGGCGACGTGGACCCACAATGATTTCTTCTCGATCTTAGGAGCAGGGTCTGGCAGCTCGACAGAAATGTTGCGAAGGAGGGCGAAGATGATCACCTTCATTTCCAGGAGAGCAAAGCGGTACCCGATCTATAGTCATCGCGACGAGAAAATTCAAGAATCAGTCCAAACCCGTCATGATCGTTCTTGCCAGGAGCGAAGACTTACACATGCCCGAGGACCTCCGATGAATGTTAATATCGAAGAGAAAACACCAGAGATTTCTGAACTTCTCGGATGCGCGTTAAGTTCCAACCAACGCTCCGGCCTAAAATGTCGGAAAAGCTGATGTCAGCCTCAGTTCACATGGAATGCACTTCGATAGGGAGTCAAGAATTCCAGCATCGTACTTGAATTCATCGGCATCCTCTCCCCAAAGCTCTTTGTCACGATTTATGAGCGAAATTGGAATGACAATCTCCTCTCCAGCATCGATGCTACACGGTAAATGCTCGGTCAGTGGTAATTCCGTCCCGCTTAAATGCCCCGTACCTGATCTCCATTCTCTCGACTCCATTCCTATCAGTATATGGCGTGCTGACAGGTATAGATGTATTCTGCCCGGGACATCTCACTGTCATATCAACTGCGCTGTTCAGCCTCAGGGTCTCCCGCACTACAGCGTCGAGATAAGGGAGCGCGTTTAGTTCGTCCGGTGTGGGTCGGTCGGTTGTGACTGATCGAAGCTCTTCTCGGAGTTTTGTCTGGATCCGTTGGTTCTTGGAATGAGCAAGGTCGAAGAGGAGCCAAGTTAGAGTCGTTGAAGTAGTTTCGTGACCTGCTATGAGCAGGGTATAGATCTCTGTTCGGGTGAAGGGTATTGGTACTAATAAGATAAAAGTAATGGCGACCGGGCGACGCACGGCCAATGACTTCAATATCCTCCATTCGCTCAGAGTCCTTGATATCTGTAGCCATATTGGCCTTGACTTTTGTCGACGGCGATTTTGGTTAACAGCGCATATGAATGAATCTTGTTTAAGGGGGAAGTACTCACTCAGGACGGAAAGGAGATCCTTTCCGGCTACAGATTTCTTTTCCACCGCATCAGCGCTGCTCGCCGCCGCAAGGACTGCAGCTCGCTTCTCTTTTACAAGTCGAGCGCCTATCCGGGCCATCGCCGCTGTTGAACGAATTAAGGCCTTTGCTCGTTCGGTTGGCTGGTGACAGAGGTAGTTCCGAAATCACCATTTGCCGGGTTTGGGTGCTATTAGAGGAAAAGATACGTACGATGAATCTCAACGGTGGTATTATGTGGATCAAAAAGGCCACTGTGGGAGGGCTTTGCATTGGGGCGAATATGTCCATAAAGGCCCGCACTAGCTCGTCTGTTTCTCCCTGGTTTAGAGTGTTGAAGGCGTAGTCGAAGCCTCCGAGGTTGCGGGTAAGCACACACCGAATACTTGAAGAAAATACACAACACTTACCAGCAAGTCCGATAATATCGAGGGTGGCGCGGGTCACCCAAACGAAGACGTCGATCTCCTTGCTTTCCGACCTTCCCTCTTCGATTTGGCGCAACCAAATATCACGCAGCTAAGTCGCGAGCGGAGTGAGACAGTTGGGCTGCGTGTATGGTTTAATAAGATCCTTACCTCGAACGCTTTGTCGTAGAATATCGGGGCGAGTTCTCGAATATGGGCAGGACCGAAGCAGGGGTTCAAGATCTTGCGCTGACGTTTGTGTGCTCCGCCTAGAATAATACTGCGGGTCATGATGCTGTTTTAACCTGCCATCTTGGCTTCAAGCTCACCTTCGGCAAGGAGCAGTCCTTTTGGTAGAAGCTTTCAGTTAAGATATGAAGCCGACTGGGAGGTGGTGGTCGCGTCACCTTCTCCAAACATGGTGACGAGGAAGCTCCTGGTGTCGGGTGGCTTGGGGAAGTCATATGCGTTATTGAGGATGTGAGCCACTGCTTTAGGATCTTTCGTGCAGAGAGAACGTTTCTATGTAAGTCAGATGTTGAGCGTTATTGGGCGTTTAGACTGTGAGCACACTGCAGCTCACCAACAATACGCTTCGGTAAGATATGGTGTGGCCATACTTAGCAAACCACGGCTCATACACGTACGAAGGTAGTGAGCTGGAGATCTTTCGGAAGTCCCCCAAGATGACACTGTCGTAAGAGTCTGGACCGGGAAGATCTTTTAGCGGCGAATATTGGGGATCAATGAACCACATTTTCAGGAGCCCAGCCAACTTGTACGCCAGGAAGCCTCCCGTTGCCACCCCTGCAACCTGCCATTTACCATATGGAAACTGGTTGATGACCTCTTGTAATGTGTCGAGGGAGATGGAGTCTGTCAACTTGGAGGCTGACATAGGGGGAAGGTATGGAGTCAGGAGAGCCAATACGAACTGGCGTATTCGTTTATCAGTGAAGGACGCAGCTGCGGGTCAGGTTCCCAGGACTCTGTGACTCCTGGTTGGACAAGTCGTCGGCAAGCGTCTTGGCCACAGGAACAAGACAGAAGGCCGGCTATATATCCGGCTAGAGGATGAATGACGGCATTACTAACATGTGGGGAACGAAACTGGCAACGATGTTTGTTTGTTTTCAGGGGCCCAAAACCTGTCGAGACCCTGAACTTTCGTCGAAATAGCTCGTCACGGTTTGTGCGATCCCTTCCCCTTACAAGATCAAGAACGCATATGCGCTTTTTTCAGTTTCTAGCCCTCGAGGCTTGAATATGGCCAACAGCACCCGCTCACTTCAAATACTGATTTGCCCGGCAACAACGCCCGGGCTCAAATATTTCAATGGGACCACGCTGGGTACTGATTTCTGCAATGCTTACATCAGCCATCGGGTGAGATGAGAATGAATGTTGTGTACTATTATTCTCTCAGAATCTCATCTCCGTATTGCTGACTCACAATTTCATTAACGTCTTTAATTTAGGATGGGAAGCCTTTACTTTGCGAATTCGTCTCGTGAGTCTTGATATACAACGACAGGTAAGAGATCATTGCAGCAACCCTTCACCCCTCAAGGTCTCTTTTCGCTCTCTCCGTCGGCAAGCAGATACTGGGCGGAAACCTCGTTTGGCTAATAATGTTCGGCATCTCGGCTCTTGGAGCTTTATTCTCGCATTTCGGCCTCGGGAGATCTGTGGGTTAGACCAAGATTGAAAGATAACGGCTCGCGTATTTGCAACCGAAGTTTTGAAGGGAAACTGAACTATAGACCTTATGATAGCTCCCTTCCGAATAATGAATCAAATACGCAGTGCTTGAAAAGCTCGCTGGCCACCGACCGGGGGCAGTTTTGCTAGAATACTCTGAATCGGCTGAAGCTAGGTCCTGCAAAAAAAAAAAATCTTCGCGCATTAAACGGCATGTGTACAAAGCTTTACCACTCAAATCCCGAGACATTTGTGCGCGACGGTGATAATTCCACCGTGAGCCCAGTAGGTTCAAGCGCAGAGGCAGCAGGTCCTACAAGCTCCCAAGGTTCGGCCGTCCGCCCGACTCTGGTTGCTTGGCTCATAGCTTATCTTGGTGGCGTTGAAGGTAGGGATCATCCCTGGTCGAAAAGATTGATATCTTATAGCGAAGCAGAATTGAATCCAACAAGTAGCTATACAATCTTCTTTCTTGCAATTGGTGAAGAGTGCGGGGCTGGCAGCGCCCGAAGTCTGATTACTCTGAGCGCGTGGCCTTCAATCGCAAAGGCATCATACTCTTCATGCTTCCGTCGGCTTGCATTATAGCGGGACGGGTGACGATGCTGGAACGCCCTCAATTCGGTCAGCAATTGTCTTCGACCTTCCAGCAATACAAGCGACGTGGACCCACAATGATTTCTTCTCGATCTCAAGAGCAGGATCTGGCAGCTCGACAGAAATGTTGCGAAGGAGAGCGAAGATGAGGGCCTTCATTTCTAGAAGTGCAAAGCGATACCCAATCTATAATCATCACGGCGCGAAAGTTCAAGGATCAGTCTAGACCGCCGGTGATCTTGCCTGGAACGAAGCCTTACACATGCCCGAGGACCTCCGAGGAATGTTAGCATCGAAGAAAAAACGCCAGGTATTTCTGAATTTCTCGGGTGCGTGCTATCTTTGAGCCAACGCTCTGGCCTAAAATTTTGAAAAGCCTAGGGTCAGCTCCAGTTCACATGGGATTGGCTTCAAAGGGGGGGGGGGGCCAAGGATTCGGAAACGGACTTGAATTCATCTGCATCCTCTCCCCAAACTTCTTTGTCTCGATTTATGAGCGAAATAGGGATGACAACCTCTTCACCGGCACCAATGCTATGGGGCATATTCTCGGTCAGTAACCATTTGGTCCGGTCTAAACACCCCGTACCTGATCTCCTTCCTCCGAGTCTCGACACCCTTCTTATCAATATATGGCGTGCTGACAGGTATAGACGCATCCTTCCCGGGGCTTCTCGATGTTACATCAAGTGCACTGTTCAACCTCAAGGTTTCCCGGACTACAGCATCGAGATACGGGAGCGCATTTAGCTCGTCAGTGGTGGGTCGGTCAGTTGTGATGGATTGAAGCTCTTCTCGTAGTTTGGTTTGCACGTGCTGGTTCTTAGAATGAGCGAGGTCGTAGAGGAGCCAAGTTAGGGTCGATGATGTCGTTTCGTGACCTGCTATGAGCATCGTATAAATCTCTGCTCGGATAAAGGGGATGGGTATTTCTATGAGATAAAAGGCATGGTGATCGGTGACGCACGGCCAATGACCTCCACATCATTCATTCGCTCCGAATCTTCGATATCTGTGGCCATATTGGCTTTGACTTTATCAACAGAGGATTAGTCAGTGGCGTAGGTGAAGGGATCTTGATTAAGGTGCAAAGCTCACTCAGGACGGAAAGGAGATCCTTTCCTGTCACAGACTTCTTTTCTACAGCGTCAGCGCTGCTCGCCGCCGCCAGTATTGCAGCTCGCTTCTCTTGCACAAGCCGTGCGCCTACCTGGGCCATTACTGCTGTTGAATGAGCTACGATCCTTGCTCGCTCGGTTGGCTGATAAGCAAGTTAGTCCCGAAATCATTATTTGAGGGGTTAGGACGCTAAAATGAAAAAGTCATGCTCACAAACAACTTCAGCAATGGTATTACGTCGACCAAAAAGGCCGCTGTGGGTGGGCTTTGAATTGGCGCTAGCAAGTTCATAAAGGCCTGCACTAGCTCATCTGTTTCCCCTCGGCTCAGAGTGTCAAAGCCATAGTCAAATCCTACAGTATGCTAGGTTAGCAAGTACTGAATTACTGATGAAAATAGACAAAGCTCGCCAGCAAGTCCGATGATATCGAGGGTGGCCCGAGTCAACCAAACGAACACATCAATTTCTTTGCTTTCCAGCTCTCCCTCTTCAATTTGCTGCAACCAGATATCACGAAGCTAAGATGCTAGCGGTGTGAGGCTGTTTGTCTGCGCGTGTAATCTAAAACCTAACATTACCTCGAACGCTTTATCGTAGAAAATTGGGGTGAACTCTCGAATATGGCCTGGACCAAAGCAGGGATTCAATATTCTGCGCTGACGCTTGTGATCTCCGCCTATACGGATGCTGGTGGTCATGATGCTGCTTTAATTACCAAGCTCGGGACCATGCACACCTTCAGCAAAGAGCACCCCTTTTAGTAGCATGTGTCAGGTTGAATCTGAAGCAGACTGGAGATGCTGGCCTCACCTTCTCCAAACATCCTGGCCAGGAACCTTCTTGTTTCAGATGGCTTGGGAAAATCGTAGGCTTGATTGAGGATGTGAGCCACTGCTTTCGGATCCTTTGTGCAGAGAGTACGTTTCTACATGAGACTGACGGTGAGGATCGTGTGGTAGTTAGGCTCCAACCACGCAGCTAACCAAAAATACACTTCGGAAAGATATGGTGGGACCATACTCAGCAAACCATCCCTCATACACGGACGAAAGCGGCGCGCCGAAGATCTTTCGGAAGTCCCCCAACAGGATATTATCGTAAGAGTCGGGACCAGGAAGGTCTTTCAACGGTGAAAACTGGGGGTCGATGAACCACATTTTCAGGAGCCTAGCTAACTTGTACGCGAGGAAGCTTCCCGTTGCCACTCCTGCAACCTGCCATTTGCCATATGGAAACTGGTCGGCGACCTCTTGTAATGTTTCGAGGGAGATGCGGTCGGTCAACTTGGAGGCTGACATGGGGAAGACGGGGGAAGATCAGTAAAGAGATGGAGAAGAAGAACGTGTAAGAGAGTGAGCCAATACAAAACGGCGTATTGCTTTTATGAGTGGAGGGCGCAGGATGAATCGGAGGGAGACGGAAATCTCCAAGCTTCGGCAGCCCCCCCTCTCGGCAAGTGGTCGTCAGCTGCGGCAGGTAGGCGTCAGCTACGCTAGGCGTCGGCGTACGAGTCAAGCCGAATGGTGCCGACGAGGACGCGTAGCACGCCGGCACACTCTTATTTCATTATTTCTTTCTTAAATTTATTTCTCTGTCTCTCGTCCAGTCTCCGTCTCAACCGTCTCGTTTGTAAAGTTTCCGTTCCGTTTGGTTGTTTCCTTCTGTTTGGGTTTTCTTTAGGTTGCCGGTATTTTAAACTTGAATCTGTCAGGCGGCACCCGCTTATTGTACTGATTTTTCAAGCAATGCCAATAGGCCATGACGCACTTCGCCAATGATTACATAAGCGAGCGGGTGAGTTGAGAATGAATGATAAGTACTGTTCTGTCGCTCTCTGTTCCCCTTATTGCTTGCTCGCGACCGTACAAACAATCTTCTTGGGATCGAAACCTTGAAATTCCTTGTCTCAGACAAACCCGCTGGCAGGCGGCCGAAAGTTAGACTGGTATCAAAAGATCATGTCTCGCTTAGTGGCGGCCGAGGTTTCGAGCGGTGATATTTACTTTCTGGGTGATGGAGCGGATATCCAATACTTGGGAATCCCATTGGCTTCAAGCTGAGGGTGGATTGCTCGGGGAATCCGAAGAGGCCAGGCCAAGGTTCCGCAGGATTTCTGGTTTCATCCCCCATGAAGTTGATAATCGAAAAAAAAAATTTACTACTCAAATCCCACTACATTCATAATAGGTTTTGGGTGTTCTACTCCGAGCGCAGCGCCTTCAAACGCAAAGGCATCAAGCTCTTCATGCTCCCATCAACTCCCATGATGGCTGGACGAGTCACGATACTAAAAATGGGTCCCCACTCGGTTAGTGATCTCATTCGGGCTCTGTATAGCACAAGCGACGTGGACCTACAATGATTTCTTCTCAATCCTAGGAACAGGGTCCGGCAGCTCGACAGAGATATCACGAAGAAGAGCGAAAATCAGGATCTTCATCTCAACCAGAGCAAAACGGTATCCAATCTGTAAGCATGGAAGGCAGAAAGCTCAATCCCAATTCAAACACGCCTAGATCTTACCAGTAATACAACTTACACATGCTCGAGGACCTCCAAGGAATGTTAATAATGAAGAGAAAACTCCTGGGATTTCTGAGCTTCTTGGATGCGTGTTACCTTCGAGCCAGCGCTCGGGCCTAATAGGTTAGAAAAATGACGTGAGTGCCAGGTTCTATCAGGTAAGCTCAAAAGTAGAATCAAATAATTCGAAAACGAACTTGAATTCATCGGCATCCTCTCCCCAGATTTCCTTGTCTCGATTGATGAGCGAGATTGGGATGACGATCTCTTCTCCTGCACCGATACTACATACGTCTGTCGGTCAGAAGTGGTTTGGCAGGTTCTAATTATTACATACCTGATCTCCATCCTCTCAACTCCATTCTTATCGATATATGGCGTACTGACAGGTATGGAGGTATCGTGTGCGGCGCACCTGGGTGTCAGATCCAGCGCACTATTCAACCTCAGGGTTTCCCGGACGACAGCGTCGAGGTATGGGAGCGCGTTTAGCTCTTCCATCGTAGGTCGGTCTGGAAGGACGGCTTGAAGCTCTTCTCGCAGTTTGGCCTGAACCCTTTGGTTCTCAGGATGAGCTAGGTCGTAGAGAAGCCAAGTTAGGGTCGTCGATGTCGTCTCGTGACCCGCTATAAGCAGGGTATATATTTCTATTCGAGTAAAATGGGTTTAGCACTAAATACGATGAAATTGACTGGCAACAGTGACGCACGACCAATAACTTCTTCATCGCTCATTCGCTCCGAGTCCTTGATATCCGTCGCCATATTTGCTTTGACTTATTTCGAAAGGCATTTGGTTAGTGATACATATCACCTTGGTCTAACCAAAGGGTACCCACTCAGAACAGAAAGAAGGTCCTTCCCTGTGACCGATTTCTTTTCCACAGCGTTAGCACTGCTCGTCGCCGAGAGGACTGCAGCCCGCTTTTCTTGCACAAGCCGACCACCGACCCGGGCCATCACCTCTGTTGAATGAGCTATAACCGTTGCTCGTTCGGTTGGCTGAAATCATAATTGGTCAGGCTCAGAGGCGTTTGCTGTGAGGTGTACCCACAATCAGCCTTAGCAATGGAATCATATCGGCCAAAAAGGCAAGGGTGGGGGGGCTTTGCATTGGTGCGAACAAGCCCATGAAGGCTCGGACCAGCTCATCTGTCTCCCCCTGGCTCAGAGTTTCAAAAGCATAATCAAACCCTTCAACATTTACATCAGCAATGGGGATAGCTTGAGGATAGGCGATGCTCACCGGCAAGTCCAATAATGTCGAGTGTTGCCCGGGCCAACCAAACAAAGACATCGATCTCTTTGCCTTCTAGACCTCCCTCGCTGACTTGCTGTAACCAAATATCACGGAGCTAAGTCGCCAGTGGAGTTAGGGATTTTGACGGCAATAGATAATCTGAATCACAGGCTTACTTCGAGTGCTTTGTCGTAGAAGATTGGGGTAAGTTCTCGAACATGGGCAGGGCCGAAACAGGGATTCAATATTTTACGCTGACGCTTGTGATCCCAGCCTATAATATTATTACCGGTTACTCCGTTGCTCCGTTGCTCCGATCGTCTATTCTGACATGTGCACACCTTCAGCGACGAGCAGCCCTGTCGGAAGGAAGTGTCAGATTACACACGCCGGACTGGAAATGATGGGTCTTACCTTTTCCAAACATTCTCTCAAGGAAATTTCTGGCGTGAGGTGGCTTGGGGAAGTCATACGCATGATTGAGGACGTGGGCGATTGCCTTCGGATCCTTTGTGCAGACAGTACGGCTCTATATATGTGAGACGTACAGTGAGCATCGTGCAGTGTTTAGACCGTAAGCACTCAGGGCTAACCAAAAATACACTTCGGTAAGACATGGTGTGGCCGTACTTGGCAAACCATCCCTTGTAAACGGACGAGGGCGGTGAATCCAAAATCCTTCCGAAGTCCCCCAACAGGATGTTCTCGTAAGAATCTGGGCCAGGAACGTCTTTTAGAGGCGAAAATTGAGGGTCGATGAGCCACAATTTGAGGAGCCCCGCCAGCTTGTAGGCCAGAAAGCTGCCTGTGGCCATTCCTGCCACTTGCCACTTGCCATACGGGAAGAGGTCGATGACTTCTTGTACGTTCTCGAGGGAAATACGGTCTGTAAACTTGGAGGCTGACATGCAGGGAAGGCCAGTAAAGTGGAATCGAAAGTTTTAGAGAATGAGCCAATACAAACCGGCGCATTTCTTTTATGAGCGGAGGACGTAGGGTGGATCGGGAGGAGACGGGAATTCCCAGGAATCTGCGGCCCCTGATTCGGCAAGTTGTCGTCAGCGGCGGCAACTATCACAGCCACAAGGTTAGCTTTAATGCCAAGAAGGTTCCTATTACAGAGGTCACGAACCCGAAGTCGGGAGTGATGACGGCATTGACACAACTGGGTTTGTTTGTCTCCGTCGACTCTCCGCGGATGCTCCGAGACCCTTGACCTTCCATCGGCCGTGGTGCGATTTATAATTGGCATGGCATACCTTATCCTCACGAGTACGTATTGTTTGGGTTCCGGTTCTCGTGACTAGGACGGTGGGATCTGTTAGCAGCAAGCGCACCCGTAGGTCCGGTCTAGATCCATGGGTATCAACGCCAAATAAGGCCGACAGCTGACAGCTGACAGACTCAAGTTAGGCGAATGCTTACCGTAGTCAGCGGGTGAGGCGAGAATGATGATACAGGTACTCTATCATACTCTTATCTTCTTATCGCTTACTCACGATCCAACAGGCAACCTTCCTCGATTTCCTTGTCCAAAACAAACCCGCCTGCAGGGAGCTCCGGAGAAAAGGGGGCATGAGTGTAGCCCTCCGCATTTTCCTCAACCACTCGCCTCAAAAAGAGCACAGAGTCGGATAGAGCAAGTATCATGGCGAATTATGGCGCTGAGGGGCAGCCCTTGCTACCGAACAAGTCCCAAGTTACGCCCCTTCCGATGGCCCACTGCCAGCTTGCCGTGATTCTATTCCTAAGGCTAGCTGAGCCCATCGCCTACACCCAGCTTTTCCCATACATCAACGCGGTAATCAGTGGCTTCCATCACTCCCCTTATACTAGTTTAACTAATTGTTGCCTATTAGATGGTGGAGGAGCTAGGTATCGCGGAACGGAAGCGAGTGGGGTTTTATTCCGGCATGATTGTGAGACGTACGCGAGTTCTTTGGCAGTTCGTATCTAAAGTGCGTACCCGATTATAGGATAGTCTGTTTGCGCTGACTCAGCTGTGCACAATTGTACATTGGGGTGGGCTTTCGGGTAAGATCCGCGCTTCGAATGTACGCTGGAGAATTCTCTACCCATGATCGTCATTGGACAGACCGGATTGGCCGTAAGCCTGTAATTCTCATCGGACTCTCCGGTGTAACGCTCGCTACACTCTGCTTCGGTCTTTCAAGCACACTGTGGCAGTTGCTTTTGTCCCGTGCCCTCGTCGGAGCCCTTTGTGGGAATGTTGCGTAAGGTGGTTCCCTCAGATGATGCTACTTTGGTATAGAACATAATTACCCCTAATAGGGTCATTCACTCCGCCATCAGCGATATTACGGATGAGACCAATCAGAGCAAAGGTTCGTGTGGGGTCGAGCGCTAATTCCGTCTAAGTTCTCACTTTCATCGCCTCAGCTTTTCCCCTGTTATCCGTAATCTGGAGCATAGGAACAATCATTGGCCCATTTCTCGGAGGTATGTTATCACACCCTGCAGAGCGCTATCCAAGCCTTTTCGGAGCGGTTCCGCTGCTGCGGGAACGGGTATGTCAATGTGTGGCGGCAAGGACTTTCCCTGTTCTGTGTCTCCTAACTCCACAACTTGCAGCCGTTCTTTTTACCATGCCTCGCGTCAGGGTTGATAACCATTGTGGCCATTTTAGTGGGCGTCTTCTTCATGAAAGAGGTGGGTTGGGTTCTCTGGAATGGCCGAGAGTTGATGCAGCGGTGGAGCTTTTGACTGTTTCAGACCCTTCCACGTCTTGTGAAGGACAGAGAGCAAAGTAGTCTCGGTGAAGCTCCTCTTAGCGAGACCGTGGTTCAATATCCGCAGCCTGGGGCGGCTGAATCGCCCTCACCGACACAAGTTACAACATTCGACCTCTTGGCTGACCGTCACATCCGCCGGGTCGTTTTAATGGGATTTTGCATGTCATTTCTGCAACTTGCCTTCGAATCGGTTATTGCACTTTGGAGTTACACACCTCTCGCCCTAGGTGGCCTTCAGCAAGAGGTAGGCAGCCCTTTGCGTTGCGTTCGCCCCAAGAGTGAGGAATCTAAATTGTACATTAAAGCCCGCAGAGATCGGTGCGGTCCTCAGCACAATAGGAGCGCTCGGTATTGCAAGCACTATCATCGTCTTTCCCTACCTCCATAAACGGCTCAAAACCGTCCCACTTCTCACCGCGACTCTCACCACGTGTGGTGTGGTTTACGCGTTGATACCCATAGTGGAATTTATCATTCGGAACGCACTACCTCCGATTGGGCAACATGAACCCGCGCCACGACTAGGGAAGCTTTGGGCCTTTGTATTGTGCGTCCTGTTAGCGTATCGTATTGCCGTGATGTCGTATCCGTAAGTCCCTTCAATTGTTCCCGTCTACGTCGGGCCGCGGACATTATCGACTTATTTGGGCACAGCGCATACATGCTCGTCGTGAAAGAGTCGATACCAGATTCACGGTTGGTCGGGGCTTTGTTTGGCTTGGTAACGGCCGCGAGTTGCCTTGGAGAAGGCACGGCGCCGGCTTTCATCTCGTGAGTCTTACTCGAGGGCTGGAAAGATTATTGCCATTAATCTTCTGCCCTAAGATCTCTTTTCGCTCTCTCCGTTGATAAACAGATACTGGGCGGGAATCTCGTTTGGCTGATAATGGTCTGCTTCTCGATTCTCTGTGCACTGTTCTCGCACTTCGGCCTTGAACGATCCGTAAATCAAATCTATATCGAGGGATAATGAGCCGCTTCTTTGCAAACGAGCGCTTCGAGCGGCGGCCTAGTTATGAATAGTTCGGAGAATAGTGGATTGAATGTGTGATGGGTTGGCTGCAGGCTAGGGTACTTGAGCTCGAGCCGCCTGGATTGATAGTGGCAGGTTTTGCAAATTCCAGGTTTTGTTCACATATTTGCATGATGTACGAGTAAATTTCAGAACTTATGCTTGAATGTATTTGGACGAGGCTTGGGTGTTAGGAGCAAATTGTCGGGGGGCGGGCAGCAAACAGTGTACAGAGTAGGCGAGTGAGCCCATTAACTCATATGCAAACACTTGGTTGGACTATATGTATCGAAGACGGGTTTAACCTTGTATTAATTCTGTGCTTATAGTCCTTAGTCGTAACGGCATCAAACTCTTCAATGTGCCATCGGGGCATTTGATAGTGGGGCGAACAACAATCCTGAGCAACATAGGAAGCGTCAGCATGAACACATCGGTTCTGGGAAAGGGACCAACGCTGATTTTTCGGAGCGGGTTCTTGTCGTTCGAAGGAAATACTCCGAAGAAGAACGAAGATGAGAACTTTCAGCTCCATAAGTGCAAAGCGGTAGCCAATCTATTAAACGAATGATTCAGCATCAAACAGTCGCCGATGGGGACGGCTAGAGACTTCGTACACATGATCTTGGACCTCCGAGGAAGGTCATCAGAGACGCAAACACGTCAGGTAGCTCGGCGCTTCGGGGGTAGGTATTGCTTCCTAACCAACGCTCCGGGCTACAGCCCTATAGAAGGAGGGGGGAAGATTTATAAGCAAACGGAATAACGTAGCTGACCTTTGGTATGGCTACCCCAAAACTCACTTGAATTCGTCAGCATAACTTGAAACGGAGTCCTCGAGAACTCACTTGGCTCCTTGAATCGACCTCTCATACAATCGATGTTACACGTCTTGTTCCAAAATGACAATAGCACATCGATTATAGAACAATGTCTAGAAGGAGGGAAGGAGATGGAACATTTTGCAACCCCAAGCTGGGTTTGTTTGTCTCTGCCAAGGAACGGATGCTCCGAGACCTTCCACCCGAACGGTCGGCCGTGGTGCGATAATTGGTATAACATGCCTTCTCCTCACGAGAACGCATTGTTTTTGGTTCTCGTTCTCGTAGCTAGGGCGGTGGAATCTGGTTAGCAACACGCGCACCCCTAGATCTCCTCAGTATCAACGGCAAACAAGGCTTACAGGCAAATGTTTAGATGAGCCAGCAGGTGAGAATGATGCAAGTACTCTGTCATACCCTCATCTTGTTATCGCCCACTCGCGATCGGACAAGCGACCTTGTTGGGATGGAAGCCGAGTCGATTTTCCTGTCCAAAACAAACCCGCCTGCAGGCAGAGAAGGCGGATGAGTGTAGCACTCCGCCCCCCCGCCTCAAGCACTCGTCTCCAAAAGAGCATGGAGTCAGAAAGAGCGAGCATCATGGCGAATTGTGACGCTGAGGGGCAGCCCTTGCTGCCCAACAAGCCCAAAGTTACGCCCCTACCAATAGCTCAACTTACCGTGATTCTATTCCTGAGGCTAGCTGAGCCCATCGCCTACACCCAGCTTTTCCCATACATCAATGCGGTGAGCCGCGACTTTCTTCACTACCCTTATACCCCTTTAACTCATTGTCGTCTATAGATGGTGGAAGAGTTAGGTATCGCGGAACCGAAACGAGTGGGCTTTTATTCCGGCATGATTGTGAGAGATCCGTGCGTTCTTTGCTAGTTCGTAGCTAAAATACATCCTTGATAATAGGATAGTCTGTTCGCACTGACTCAGCTGTGCACGATTGTGCATTGGGGTAGGCTTTCGGGTAAGGGTCCATGCTCCGAATGTACAGTCGAGAATTGTTTACCCATGGTTGCCATTGAACAGACAGAATTGGCCGCAAGCCTGTGATCATCATCGGACTCTGTGGTGTAACTCTCGCGACACTCTGCTTCGGTCTTTCAAGAACACTGTGGCAGTTGCTTTTGTCCCGTGCCCTCATTGGAGCGCTTTGCGGGAATGTTGCGTAAGGTGTTTTCCTCGGATGATGCTATTCCGGCATATAACCTAATTCCCTCCAATAGAGTCATTCACTCCACCATAAGTGACATAACGGATGAGACCAATCAGAGCAAAGGTTCGTGTCGCATCGAAGGCTAATTCCGCCAAAGCTCTCACCTCCATCACCTCAGCTTTTCCCCTGTTATCCGTAGTCTGGTGCATAGGGACGATCATTGGCCCATTTCTTGGAGGTATGTTATCACATCCTTCAGAGCGCTATCCACGCCTTTTCGGAGCGTTTTCACTGCTGCGGGAGCGGGTACGTGTCGCGAGAACGGACTCTCCCTATCTGTGCCCCCTGACTCCCAGAATTGCAGCCATTCTTTTTGCCGTGCCTCGTATCGGGGTTAATAACCGTCACGGCCATTTTAGTGGGCGTCTTCTTTATGAAAGAGGTGGGTTGGATTCTCTGGAGTGACCGAAACTTGCATCAAGGGTCAAGCCTTTGACCTTGACCCTTTCAGACCCTTCCACGTCTTGTAAAGGACAGAGAGCAGAACAATCTCGGGGAATCTTCTCTTAACGAAAGCGTGGACCAATATCCGCAGTCTGGGCCGGCTGAATCGCCCTCACCGACACAAATTACAACATTCGGTCTTTTGGCTGACCGCCACATTCGCCGGGTCGTTTTATTGGGGTTTTGCATGTCGTTTCTGCAATTTGCCATTGAATCGGTGATTGCACTCTGGAGTTACACACCTCTCGCTCTAGGTGGCCTTCAGCAAGAGGTAGGCAGCGCTTTCCGACGTTTCCGTCGCGTTTGTCTCGAGAGTCAGCATTCTAAATTATACATCAAAGCCTACACAGATCGGTGCGGTTCTTGGCACAATAGGAGCGTTCGGTATTGCAAGCACCATAGTCGTCTTTCCCTACCTCCATAAACGGTTCAACACCGTCCCACTCCTCACAGCGACCCTTGCGACGTGTGGCGTGGTCTACGCATTGATTCCCTCAGTAGAATTTATCGTTCGGAAGGCACTACCTCCAGTCGGGCAACATGAGCCCGCGCCCGCCCTGGGAATACTTTGGGCCTTTGTCTTATGCGTCGTGTTGGTGCATAATATTGCGGTGATGTCGTATCCGTGCGTCGCAGCCGTTGTCCCATCCGCGTCTAGCCACTAACATTACCGGGTTACGCGAGGATAGTGCATACATGCTCGTTGTAAAGGATTCGATACCAGACCCACGGTCGGTCGGGGCTTTATTTGGCTTGGTGACGGCGGCGAACTGCCTGGGGGAAGGTACGGCGCCAGCTTTCATCTCGTGAGTCCTAATCGGCAATGAGCGGCAGAAAGAGCATCATAATGACCCCCTACCCTAAAGATCTCTTTTTGCTTTCTCTATTGACAGACAAATACTGGGTGGGAACCTCGTTTGGCTAATAATGGTCGGCTTCTCGGCCCTAGGAGCACTGTTCTCGCACCTCGGCCTCGATCGATCCGTAAATTAGACTAGCCAGGTACTGTTCACACATTTGCGTGATGCATGAGTAAAGTTCGCGACTTAAATTTCAGGATATCTCTGCGAGGCTTGGGGGTTGGAGCTAAATTATCAGCGCGTGGGCAACATGCGAGGGGCCACCAGAGCGTCACCATTATGCGTGAATGATTGGTTAAACCGGATGTATCGAGAGCATATTGTATTTTAGATTCATTCTGGGCATACAGTCTTAAGTCGTAACGGCATCGAACTCTTTAGTGTACCGTCGGCGCAGTTGATCGTGGGGCGAACGACCATACTAAGTAACATAGGAATCGTCAGGGCTAGCGCGAGCGCGTCCTAGATCGAAAGAGACTGACGCTGCTTTTTTCTCGATCTTCGGAGCGGGGTCTTGAAGTTCAAAGGAAATACTCCGAAGAAGAACGAAGATGAGAACCTTCATCTCCATCAAAGCAAAGCGGTAGCCAATCTATTAAAGCGATGGATGGCGCGGTATTCAGCATCCAGCAACTGCGCATAGAGACAGCGCGAGACTTCGTACGCATGCTCTTGGACCCCCAAGAAAGGTCATCAGAGACGCAAACACGCCGGGGAGATCAGCGTTTCGGGAGGAGGGATTTCCGTCAAGCCAACGCTCAGGTCTACAGCCCCATAAAAGTAAGAGAGAGGGGGGAAGATTCATCAGAAGATTGAATTGCGCAGCCGGTCTCTAGTACGCCACGCGAGGACTCACTTGAATTCCTCGGCATCATCGCCCCAAATCTCTTTGTCACGGTTAATAATGGAAATAGGAATGATGATCTGCTCCCCAGCTGCGATTCTGTAGTGGAGCGCGTAGTTAGCACAGGTTCCAAGAACCATATCTCTTCACCACAGTGGTAGCACCTGATTTCTGTCCTTTCGATCCCGAACTTATCAACGAACGGTGCACTGACAGGGATGTGATCGTCCTTCCCAGCACACCGTGTAGTGATGTCTGCGGCGTTATTCAGTCGGAGGTTCTCTCGAACCACTGCATCAAGATACGGGAGGGCGTTGAGCTCTTCCATGGATGGTTGATTGCTGGGAACAGAGAGCATCTCTGCCCGAAGAGTGTCTTGGATGTGTCGTTTTTCTGGCTGAGCAAGCTCATACATGAGCCAGGCGACAGTCGTCGAAGTTGTTTCGTGGCCTGCTATCAGCATTGTGGTTATTTCTATTTCGAAACAGTGAGCAAGGAACCTTCGAGGAAGGTCAAACCAACGAACTCACGGCCAACAAACTCTTCATCGCTCAACCTCTCAGAGTCCTTGAGATCGGCATCCATATTGGCTTTGACTGTGGATCAAGAGGTTTTAGTTAGAGAATAGTGACCTTTCGATTTGCCCCAAACTCACTCAGAATGGATAACAGGTCCCTTCCCTTAGACGTGTTCTCTCCTTCATCGGCGCCAGAGGCAGCAGCAACTTCAGCGCGCTTATCTTGCACAAGCTTTTGGCCAACGCGCTGCATCACAGCTTTGGAGCGAGCGGCCACCTTGGCCCGGTGATTCGGCTATCGAGCGGTGGGAGCAGACGATGCATAAATGCGGGTTCTGCGGGGCACAAGCAGCAACATACAATCAACTGTAAGATAGGAATGGCGTTTGCTAAGAGCGGTAAGATAGGCGGGGTTGGCGTAGGATTGAATAGTGCCATGAAGGCCTGTATTAGCTCATCCTTCTCGCCGACGCTGAGGGTCTTGAAGTCGTAATCAAACCCTAGCGATGATGATTTAGCAGTGGTTCTGTTTCGGTTGTCGATCATACTCACCAGCCAGACCGATGATGTCGAGAGTCGTTCGTGTCAACCAGACCAGAATGTCGACGTCTTCTCCCTCCAATTCATTGGCCTCAACCTGTTTTAGCCAAATTTCGCGAAGCTAGTTTAATGGAACAAGATGGTTGGCATCCTGGAGTGACGAATGAATCGACCAAGGATCACCTCAAACGCCTTATCATAAAAGATTGGCATGAGCTCTCTGACTTGAGAGGGACCAAAACAGGGATTCATGATCTTGCGCTGCCTCCGGTGATCTTCACCTAGCAAAGTCTCGGGATTTACCCATGATTTATCTTCTTAAACGTTCAGCATACCTTCAGCGAACAACACCCCTTCGACAATGGTGAGCTCAATATGCACTACATGTCCGAAATGGAGTAGAAGATACCTTGTCCAAATGTTTTCCCAAGCCACTTTCTGATGTGGGGTGGCTTGGGGTAGTCAGCGCTGTGGTTGAGGATGTAAGTCAAGGCCTTTGGATCTTTTGTGCAGAGACGGCGAATCTAAAGAAGCCCAAAGTTCGTCACGCTATAGTACTCTGCGAGTATTGTTTAAAGTCATGAGGTACTCACCAGGAACATTCCTCTGTAAGAAAAACTGTGCCCATACTTTGCGAACCATTGGTGGTAAATAGAAGACGGTGGTGCAGAGAGAATACGTCTGAAGTCTCCCCATAGAATGCTATCATAGTTGTCTGGACCGGGCATGCTCTTCAAAGGCGATAGTTGTGGGTCGATGAACCAGTATTTCAAGAATCTTGCAACCTTGTACATCAAATAACCGCCCGTTGCCACCCCAACGACTTGCCATTTGCTGAGCGAAATGTGCTTGATGACGTGCAAGGTCCATTCTGAAGAGAGATCGTCGAGCAAGAGGGCTATAGACATGGAGGAGGCCTAGTGAAGTGGAGTTGTAACGAAGGGGTAGCAGGATGTTCACGGCCAAGATATGGACGAAAGGAAGTTGCGGGGTCGGCCAGATTGAGCCGCGCCGGCCTTCTCAGGAAGAGACATCCCTGATAGGGCCTGCAGGGTTTGTAAGTCTGGCGACGTGGATAGATGTAAGGTCTAAGAGATGAGAAGCGCTATACGTTAATATTGAATCTTGGGACCGAGTTTCGCTGTGCAAGGCTGGGCTGCTCGGAGATTACCGTGTCGAACGAGGAGCAAATATTGGCCGTGCCCATAGCATCTGTGGGTTTCATAATTCAGTCATGAGGCAGAAATGGAAAGACGCAACATCGCACGAACTTGATGTTGTCATGTGGGTGGCGGAGCGATTAATATCGTTTTGTTGGTTTGTTTGCTTCGACGCCTCAATTTCTCAGGACACTCTCACTCCCTTCCAAGTAGCCGCAAACGCTCGTCTAACAAGCCAAGGCACCTGAACGCTATCTATTCTCAGGTGAAGCAGATATCGATCTAGATTCTACCCGTGCGCTCGGTTTATCGGCTTTACAGTAGGTGGGTAGTACATGCTTCATTGGGCAAAAAACAGCATTCCGCCGTGGCAACCGGCTCGAGTACTGAATGGCTCGTACACCTATAGCACTCAAAAGAACCACTCATACTAAATTCGCGATAACTTGAAATCACTTTTAATGCCTTTACCTCTTCCAGCACCACAATCGGAACACTCACGAGCCGTCTTTCGGAACAACCTCAACGGCGAAACCGCCTATCAGCGGCACCAACGTTACGTGCGCTCTGCTCAGCTTTACGGAGACGCCCATTTAAGTGGCGAAAGCGACGCCACAAAACGGACGGATTACGATGTCCTCAAAGCTTCCCACAAGTGAGTGGTTTGCCACTGCAGATTGAGCGTTCACAGAGAGGTTCGCGAACTAAACGGCCTCAATGACAGGTTCCTGCGAGATGACGACGATGAAGAAGAAGATAACCTCTCGTACGACGAAGCTGTTGCTTTGAAATACTACCGAAGTCTTTTCAAAGAGTTTGCCATCTGTGACCTGAAGCATTATAAAAGCGGCAACGTTGGTCCTTTCCTCAAACCCCGCGTATCAATCAGCTTAGTGATATGGCATATATATAGGTCTCTCTTCGCTGGCGAACCGAGGACGAAGTGGTATCTGGCGCCGGCCAATTCAGTTGCGGCAATACACGATGCAAATGGCACGCACCGGAGGAAGTTGAAGGTGTCAGAAAACCACCAGCCTTGATCACATTGGAGGTTCCCTTTGGTTACATCGAACACGGAGAAGCCAAGTACGCTTTGGTAAAGCTCGTGTTATGCTCGAAATGCAAGAAAAAGTTAACGTGGAAGAGGGATAAGGAGAAAGCGGCGGCGCAGTCAACTATCGATGCACGGAATGCGGACCTGGAGGAGGAAGAGAGTGGAGAGGAGGGACCAGCGCTACCTCCACCGGACAGCGGTCGTAAAGAAGAACGCCCCAAGTCGCGGCGTCGAAGTAGAAGCCGAGATAGGGAGGGCTCTCCAGATGGGCGTCGAAGAGATCGACCAACCTCCTCCCGTCGTTCAGCATCTCCGCCACCTCGGCGACAACGGCCATAATACGATTAATAAAGAGCTCTATGCTAATCCTTCTTGGTGGTGACACTGTCTTCACTCTTCTCGACCCCAGCACCCTTCTTCTCCACGGCATTTTCCATCGCATCCAAGAACGGGTACGGTCTCTCCTTAGGCGTCACCGCCATGACCTGATATTGCGTTCCCATCCCCAACGGGTCGATCAATCGGTTCACCGAGTGTTCGATATCCTTGCGTCTCTTATCGTCGATCGCGTTTTTCATCAGGGCGTTGCGGCGAACTTCGATGCCCATTTTAAGGAGGAAGTCTCGCTGGCTGAGCAATCCGTGGAATAGACCTGGGAGACGCTCATGAGTAAAAGATTGTTACGTATTATTCGTGAATTATTACCTGGTTGGGGCATCGCTTCCTTGAGGTACGCGAAGTCCACGTTTGCGGTCAGATCCGACGAACCAGGCTCGTCGAACACCTCAACGACTTTGTGCTTGCGGAATGCCTGAACAATAGCGTGGTCAGCCTCTTAAGTCATCCAAGTAGAAAGGAGGTCATCGCACTCTGAAAGAATTCCCAAAGAATCTCGGTCCACCGTAATCAACTATCAAAGCAGCTCCGCCTTTCTCCACCAAGTTTCCAACATTATGGGCGATCTTGAATGAAGCGGGCGATACCTCGATCCTGGAACCGGTCGGAAGGTTGGCAAAGCGTGGAGATGACGCTACCAGCACAGATGTGACGGGGCTGGGCTCTGCAGATAGGGTAAAGTTGAGGCGAGAGGAAGTTTGTTGAACGGTTGGAGATGCCAGAGTCGTGTCAATGTCAAGAGGAGACCGACTGCGCCAAGAAGAGGTAAGCACTACTAGTGGTACGCGGCAACCTTGGGACGCACTTTTTGATGAGTGTGGTCGAATCAAGCCCGACCATGACTTCCCGAAAACCTCTCTCAGTTTTCTGGAGACGGCATCGTCAGCGAGGGCATTGGTTGCGGGTTCACAGACGACTCACTTGCAGAACGTGGATTGGCATCGCGTCGAAGAATTCGTGAGCAACAATGAGGGAATATGCATCTAGTAAAGTTCTGCTGTGAGTGAATGGCTAGCTGTAATGCTAGTTTCTACGCACCTTGCGGCACATCTTCTATTCGATCATGCCAACTTAATGGCACGCCGTACTTCTCAAGCTTCTCATTTTGTTTCTTCCGTAAGTGCTCGCTGGTTTCCACTAACGTTACCGAGGTTAACGCCGAGGTAAATTCCTTGAATCCACGTGTGGCCTGGGGTTCACAGTGAGAATTACGCCTCTTTAGATGATTAGTAAACTCCATGCACGTACCCGCAAAATATCGTCCATCAATGTTCCCCTCCCTGGCCCTAATTCCACCAGTTGAACTCGCGAAGGCTTTCCGTCCTCTAACCATCGGGACAGGAGCCAAATTCCAACAAGCTAGGATGGGTTCCCGGTGTCAGTTAATAAATGCCAATCTCTCATATGGTATGCCGCTGCGACTCACCTCACCGAAGGCCTGACTAATCTCGGGACTTGTGATAAAGTCGCCTTTCGTGCCAAAAATGTCCCCCTTCATATAATATCCTTCCGTTGGATGGGAGAGACAGAGCTGAATGTACTTGGAGACGGGTATTGGTCCTGTTGACTGCAGAGCATTGATTAATTACTTGAGCCGAGCATGTGCGCTGGACACTGTTTGGAAACGAACCCGGATGGTGTCTTCAATAATTTTGGCGAGCTTCTTTGGGGGTTCAGCTGCCCCGCTAAGATTTGAGTTGTGGCGCCGCAGACATGAAATTGGCGTAGTAATGGTCCTTGAATGTTGCTGAAGACATTTGGAAAACTGGGTAGGCCAAGGCCTGAAGTGGGTGCGGATGGCTTGCATCGACGGCTTGTCGTTGTTGGCGAACCGCGGGTAAAACGCCACAGGTCTCCACGGTTCATCTCCGATCATTTGGCTTCCCGCGTAGTCCCACCTTTCGGCCCCGACCTAATTACCTACATGTCCACAGTCCATTACTAAAACTCTTGGAGCCTCGACCTTTCTTCCACTTTCAGAAGTAATCCAACGGGTTGGGATGTCCGTGGCTGATGTCAGGTCGGCGATGGAAGCGTGGAGTTCAATCGAAAAAGAGTCACCAGTCCTTATCTTCTCGTCGACCTCCACTCTTTGACAAAGTCTTCGAGTGATGTTAGGCGCCGTCTATCGGCGCGTGACGTCCAGTTCCCCAGTCACCGCGCCCTTCACCAAGAAGCCTTGCCTACATAAGCTGGCTATTCTTTCATCCGTTGCGAATTTTACCCTCTACCACGACGACCGCAAGGATGACCAGAAACAATACCTGGAATATTCATGCTGTAGCGGCTTTCATATCTTTGTGTATGGTCATAGCGACCTTGTTCGGGCTAGTTTTATTGTTGACAAGCTCTGCCTCCCCTAGCTGGCATTTTCTTCGGGCTAGACACGGGTGAGTTTTTGTAGCTGAGTTTCCTTACCCGCTGCTGATGATCCGAACCTGACTAGGTGCAATTGGGCCCATCACCGTTATGCCCCAGTTTCTCGATACTTTTGGGAAATTTCGCAACCATGCAATTCAAGGCGCCCTCGTAGCCACCGTACGATGGAGCCCCTCCCACCGCCCCGTTCTACGCTCTAATGCACTCCATTATATCCATTATAGATCCTATTCTCCGCGTCAACTGCTAGTTTCTTCGCTGGAGCTCTGAGTGACAAGATCTCTCGTCGACGAACGATCATGGTTGGCGCCTTGACCGCCGGTATTGGTAGTGCCATTGAGGCGAGCAGTGTCAAGCTGTGGATGCTAGTTTTAGGGAGGCTAGTAGCTGGAGGTGAGTGGCTTGTTCATTGAATTGAATACGACCTCTCACTACATCGCGTTATCAGCCGGCGAAGGGCTTTTCTTGGGACCATGCGGAGGTAGGTCGTCTCTCGGGTCTTCGGTCCATCTAAACTCACCTTTGCTCCATTTTCTAGTATATCTGATCGAAATTTCTCCTGCAAACGGTTGGTCTAGCTCCCTTTGCGCTCCTCTTGCAGAGTGTTGATGCATGCTCGGGTTCCCCGCAGTGCGAGGGAAGATAACAACCATGCTTCAACTTTTCAGTACGTCTTCGATACAACGCACCGACAGCATCCTCGTGCCAACTAACATGCGTCCTCACTAGTCACCATTGGTATCGCTTCGGGTTACTTCATCTCCTACGGCACAGTCAAACTGGCGAACAGCTTCTCCTGGAGAACGCCTTTCATCGTTCAGAGCGTGGTGGCATTTATCCTAGCAGCTGGAATGGAACGCTTACCTTACTCCCCTCGATGGCTCATGCTTGTTGGCCGGACCGAAGAGGCATTCGAGGTCATGGAGCAACTCGACCGCAACGGAGCAGAAAGAGAAAAGGCTGAGCTATTGGCTCGACAAGAAGCAGACAGCTCCGATGCAACGTTGAGGGAGGCTTTTAGAGATAGCACAACTCGGTGGAGGACTATCTTGGCTATCTTCCTGATGGGTATGCAGGTGCGTGCTCGATCCGTGGCATTCAGAGAACGACCACTCTCGCTGACTTTGGTCTCTGGTTACAGCAACTGAGCGGTATCGATGCGGTCCTGTACTTCGCCCCTCTGATCTTCCAGCAAGCCGGGCTGAATAGCAGGAACGCGTCTTTCCTTGCGTCCGGAATTACCGGTATTGTCCTTGTTGTGTGAGGTTCCACCGCGATAAAGGTTGCCCTAACACCAGGCTAATCATCGGATGTCGATCTAGTGTAACTATCCCGGCCCAACTCTACCTCATGGATAGATGGGGTCGTCGTCCTTCCATCATCTGGGGTGGATTTTCCATGGGGCTATGCATGCTCACCATCGGATCTCTCTATGCAAGTGGAAGTTCCAAGACGACGGCCGGGAAATGGACTATAATTTCCCTGATTTACGTCTTTACGATTGCATTTTCTATAACTTGGGCGGTGGTTTTGAAGGTTAGCCCAATTCTTGAGCTGTGGGCCTGATGGATGTTGACACCTCTCTTCTGGGCCGCTAGTTATTCATCATTGAAGTCCAACCTAACCGTACCCGCGCCATCGCGTCAACCTTATCACACAGTTCTAATTGGATTGTGAATACCTTGGTGGCTTTGACCACTCCTCTTTTCTTATCCAAGTCCCCTTCTGGACCGTACTTCCTATTCGCAGCCTGCCTTAGTAAGCGAAGCCTCCTGCTTGGCCTGCGATTACCATTGACGGTAAACATACGTCTCAGTTCTCACCAGCATTATTTGCGTTCTCTACGTCCCCGAAACCTTGGGCCGTAGTCTCAACGACGTCGACCAGGTTTGGAACGAACGTCAAGAGAAGACCAACCATTTGTTGGCGAAAATGCAAGAGAAAACAAAGTGGCCAAGATCAGACAGTACAACTACTCGAAATGAAGAGATTGGACTGGAGCGTATTGAGAGCGCCGCGACAGCCCAGTAAGCAAGATTGTCATTCCATCCGAACCTAGCAGACCGTATGAGGAGCAACGGGGATTCGCGCTGTCCTATGGAAGCCATTCACCATCTTCCGAATATAGTAGCCTAGAGTTGGAGATGGATTGAGCATATAATAGAGAACCTGATCTTTTTAATAAGGTCATACCTCATGACTGTGTTGAAGGGGTCGATTGGCTGACCGATTGGGCGGAAGAATCCAGTTTCCCGCTGATATGTAAAGCCAACACGGTGCCTGGGTCGGAGAAGCGAGTAGTAGCGCTCTCGGTATTCGAGTCTGCTTGGAGCCAGCGGCGGCACCCTCGCTCATGGCAATGTTGAGAGCTTCATCGCAGGCATATTGCCCTAGTCTCCAGAGCCTCGGAGGTAGTTCCCTGTTTTCCCGAATGAGAGTGCAAGCTTTCCACCGCCCATCCAAGCGGCGGGACGACGCTCGCGCTGGAGTGGTGGCTTCCATTTCGCCGATGCGTACGGACTAGAATAAATTTGGCTTTGTTGTTTTTATGCGCATTTCGGCAGTCCTTGGAGCAGTACTACAGAGAGGTCAACAGGCT
>WSTY01000178.1:0-20439 GCA_019633465.1 Tulasnella sp. 417
AGCTTCATGCAGAACCAGCACACGTATCAGCAGCAGTACCACGCCGCGGCCGTCGCGTTTAACCCCCATGCGGCACCCTATGGCCCTGCGGGTGGCATTCAGGTTGGGATGATTCCGCCGTATGGGATTGGCTATCCTTATGGACTTGTTGATGTGAGTGCTTGGGTTGGCCCCCCAACTTCCAAATGTGTGACTTGGCGCTCAAAACGTTTTTGGTTGTTTTTTTTTCGTTCGCCTGCCCGTCCCCGCGCCCCGAAATCAGCCACTGAGAAGACCGGCGTTCCCACCGGTTCCAACCACGAGCGTTCCTCCCGCGACTTCCAGCAGCAGCGCCGCGGAGAAGAAGAAGCAAGCCAGTGGGTCGGAGGACGCGAGCAGCAGCTCCCAACCGAAAACCATCCCGGGACTTGCGAGCTTGACTTCGCCTTCGTACTACCCTTCGCCCCCAGACATCAACGAGTCTCGTCGGAACGGAGCTGGCCGCAAGATCACACCTGTGACTCGCGACGTGCCCGAGGACCTCGCGGACCAACGTCCCGACGACTTGTACGAGGAAGTGGACGTGCTGGACTCGAGCGTGGCCGTGGTCGACACGACTTCTGGGGATCAACTCAACATCGCTGACCCGGGATCGTACCCTTGGGCGACAACGGTTGCGGGACCGTCTACCTTCCACGGCGTACCGCTGACGACCAAGTTCCGGTGCAAGATTTGCGACCACATTTTCCCAAAGAAACATACGGTCGTGACGCACATCAAAACTCATTTGGGGAAGAAGTCGTATCCTTGTACTTTTGCTGGATGGTCGGTAGCGATGAGAAGTCCTTCGCGCCTTTACCCTCGAAACTGACTCTCGCTCCTTTCGTTAGTGCGATGGCGTTTGTGCGCGAACATGATCGCAAGCGGCACCAAGCTACACATACTGGTGAAAGATCTCATGTATGCGAGTGGTACGCGTTCGTCCATGCTCTGTTCTCGGGGGGTTTGAAGGCTCACACGCATCGGTTCTGTTCAGTGGCAAGCAATTCAGTCGACAAGATGCCCTGCGACGACACGCGCAATATGGTCGATGTCCGAACCGGGGTCCAGTACCCAGCCAGCTCGCCAATGTCAAAGTCGGTGTTCTGCCACCGGCCACGGGGGTCGACGAAGACTTGCTGCAGCAGGCCGACTCTGTGGTCGCAGATGAATCGGAGACGGGCGTTGCGATGGACGTGACTGCGGATGGCGAGAGCCATGCTCCACCCCCGAACAACGACGAAGAAGATCAGTTGGCCGAGGATGATGCAGCGGGTCAAGGCTCAAAAGCGGCCGGAAAGAGTCGGCCTCGGCGATCGACTGCCCCCAAAAAGGAAAAGGAAAAGACGGAGCCTGCTGCCCCTAAGGCGAAAGGGACAAAGAAGAAGCGGAAGCGATCCTCATTTGCCCGTCCGGTTGACGATGGAGACTCGGAGCTCGACGAAGATGAAGATGGAATCGTTCAACAACCCCCACCGCCACCTCCTGCTCCAGCGAGAAAGACGAAGAAGCAACGAAAGTCGCCTCAACCTAAAGTTCCTCCCCCAGCTCCTGTTAAAGCCGATACGCCGGAAGAAGAGGATGAACTGATCGATTCTTACGAAGAAGAGGATCCCAACCATGCACCTTCCTCATTCCAATTCGCACTCCCCGGAGTACACTCGAAAGAGGAGATAAAAGCCTCAGAGTCGAAGAAGAGGGTTCAACCGCGTCGAGGCCGAGGTGTGGCTGACGCTATTGTGACGGAAACTGAGGCGGTTGTTGAAATACCCTCAACGGAATCGCAATCTCAAACGGAAGAAACGTACGACCAGGTTTCCATTCAGCCGCCATCCTTTGTCTCGACCTCCACGGACACGGACAACACCTCAGGGGACAAATACGCCTCCATCATCGAAAGGATGAACCGAACCCCGTTCGGCATCGAAGCAGAGGTTATGAAGGCGACCTTCCCGCTGGGGCTCGTGCGCAACGTTGGCGGTCAAGGAGTGGCTTCAGAGGCTTTGCAGCGTCAGCAGGCCGACCAGGATGTTACGATGTCGGATTGGGTGCAGGATCAGGACAGTGATGCGGATATGAGCGATGAGAACGGGGGTACCACAAAAAAGGTGGTCGAACCTGCGCCGCCCACAACTCAAGCTGCAGTAATTGCAGTGCCACAAGAGCCCTCTAAGGTCGTCGCTGCTCACGATGAAGAGTCGTCTGAACCAGAATCTGACGGTCCAGAAGAAGAGGATGTTGCAGCGGCCCTTGGGGTTGAAAAAGCGTCACCGATCAAGGAAACTCCTCCAGCGGTTGCCGCTTCATAAAAAAGAAAGAAAGGAAAAAACAAATCTGCATCGTGCGTTTGTATGTTGAACTTATTCATGCCTGACATTTTATGTACTGCTTTCAAACATGTTTTAATCGGTATTCCCTTCGGCTCCCCCCATTCCACTACTGTCCGTCCCCACCGAGCGAAAGCTAAGAAACAAGAAGCTTGAAAACGTACAGCAGACCTAGTCGGTGCTAGGCCGTAGGGTTGTCTTTGTTATCTTGCGCTAAACAGGTAACGAGGTGTTTCGTTCGGAGTGTTTTTTGGATTTGCAAGGTAGACTTTTTGAATGATCGCCGTGTGGGTCAAAAGAAAACACTAAAATGGCGACGTCCTTAGTCAATCTCTGGAGGAATGTCGAACAATCCGTGGTCTGCCCGTCCATAGTGGTTCTGGAGGGCAGCGTCAATCTCCGGTTTTCTCTGACTCTGAATTATCATATCTCCATCGACATAGCAGAAGTGCCTGCAAGTGGCGAACATCAGTCGGGATCACATATAACGCTTGGGGAACTGTAAGTCAGCTCACGTGTTGCAATTGGGCACGGTGCACTAGGGCAAGAAGGAGCATGTTCAGTTTACGCTGCATGGCGCTTGGATGTCGTCTTACCGTCATATGGTTGCATCCCTCGGAACGTGCTATTGGGGTCTGGCAGCCCTGTAGGTTCGATATAAAAGCTTGATCAGAAAGTACCGCCGTTACAAAGCGTCAGCGAACGTACTGGGCATCGTCTCCACTTTTGATCCTGCATCAACCTGGCCAATTCCACCATACCATCACAGGAGTGATCTTCCGGCCGTTTTGTTTCGACTGGTTGTAAGCAAGCCTTGCACCATATATAGTCGCAGTTCGGTCGTGGACAAGCCACGAGCGGCGCAGTCATGAAATCCTCCCGATCGATTCGGACCTCCACCCCACAACTTGGAGCCCAAGCCAAAAATTAGGAGACGCCCTGAAGGCATACGGTATTTTTGTGCACACACTTTTTGCAATCGACCATCATTGCGTGTTTGGCAAGCTGCAGCTCCACCCACTGCTCGAAAATCTCTTCAGACACTCCGGATATATCGATTACCTTCCGTGATACAACTATAATAAAAATGAAATCCAAAAACATTAAACCCATAAATCTAGATGAAAAAGTAGCCCTCAAGTCCCACCTCCTTCCTCCAACCCTTCCTTCACCCTGCAAACTGGACACATGATGGGGTATTTCTTTAGATCCTTCACTGATATCTCGATGTAATCCTTCATGCAATCCCTGCAAAATAGGTGATCACAACCGTCGAAAAGCGCCAGATCCTCCTCGCGAGTGGTTTGGTAACAAATATTGCACTCGAAAGTGAGTGGCTTTGGGGGTACTGGATCCCCGAAGAATTCCTTCTCATCCGGGAAGAAGCCTGGCGGAGGGGTTGGGACGGGATCAGGGGGAGGCATCGGTTTGGTGCCATGGCTATCCCGACGACCTTTCCTCTTGCTGGAAGCCGCGGCCTGGTCTGGAATAATGAGGGGAGGCAATTGTTTGTGATCGCGGAGACGGGACCTGCCCCGAACCACAGACTCTTGAACCATCGTCGGGCTTTGTGCGGTGCTGAGATCGGATTGGCGGTAAGACGACCTCCGAGATCTCTTCTCTGGAGTAGGGGTGACGGTGGCTGCTGAGCGCGACGTGGTTGTGGGGACGACAGTGGAGCTGGGGACGGTCGAAGGACCAGCTTCGGGTTGGGATTCGGAGCCCCGACGCCTAGGACTGGAAGGCCGAGGGGTGGTATCTCGGTCTCTTTCTCTGTGGTCCCTCCGGCTACTGCTGGCAGTGGTCGTGTTGTGTCGACGGGATGAGCGAGGAGTATCGTCGCGATCTGTCTGCCGGCGGCTGCCCCTCGTGTCCTCGCTACGCCGATACGATGTGTCCTCCCCACGACGATACGATGCGTCCTCTCCACGACGATTCGATGTTTCCTCCCCACGGCGATTTGATGAGTCCTCTCTACGACGATTCGAAGAGTCTTCCCTACGCCGATGTGACGAGTCCTCTCCACGCCGATACGATGTATCCTCCCGGCGCCGATAAGACGTATCCTCGCTGCGCCGATACGACGAGCCTCTGTCCACGTATCTCGAGGATGACGGTGATGGGCCTACAAAGAGGTTACTGACGAAGCCAAAGATTCCAGATTCTTGCTCCCTCTCTCGCTCTCGTCGAGCATTTGACAAGCTCCTAGCTCTCCGCTTCGCCCTGTATCGCTCTTCCTCCAACTCCGCGACGTATTTATCCCGCTCCTTCTCCACCTTTTTAGCGGACCTTTTGGTCTTTTTCAGCTCCTCCCGCAGTTCTTCCAACTCCTGCTCGAGCTGGGTAATCCGACTGTCCGAGACCGCGTCTTTGAGCTTCAATTCATTCGTCTTGCTGCGAAGTTCGATAATATCTGACTTCATGTCGAGGTAGGTGGTGCTAGCATTGTCAATTTCGGTTTCGAGTTCCGCTTGAGACAGAGCCTCGGTGGCAAAGAAGATGTGCGCGGAATATTGCAGGAGAAGTTGTACCTGCCAGTTCTCACCCATGTCCTTAGCGAGGGAGGGGTCAACAGCGAGTAGTCGGCCGAGGAAGCCTGCCGCAGCGGTTGGGTTGATGAAGAACGAAAATCCCGCCCCATTCATATTTCTCTGCGGACGTGGGTGGGAGTCGAAAATAACCAACACAGTTGGTGGACTTGGAGGTGGGAGTCGGGTGAGGATGGCGAACAGAGCGAGGATCTCTGGTGGCTTAGTGATGACCGCGCCAACAGACTGTTGGCGTTCAGACGCTAACGTTTGCAGCCGCCTACACAGCTACGTTAGTTATAGAGAGACGTAACAGTGACAGCATACTGACTTGAAGAGCTTGGTGAAACTAGCGAAATCCGGCTTTCCGGTTTCCGGTTCGGTACTCGCTAGGCGTAGCGAGTGGGAGAACATCGGAACCTTGTGGATCTCATCGACTTCTAGATGGGTAGGGGACTTCCAATGGGGGCAAATCCGAACAATGTCCTGAGGAAAGGAGGTGTATCAGCATTGAACAAACGAGGTGTTCAGAACAAAAGCGCCCACCTCGACGATCTGCCTAGACATCATTTGACGCAGCAGGTCAACGCCCGCAGTCCCATCACGCTCAAGCTGCAGAGTGATCCGGACGGCATTGCAGCTTGCGAGACCACAGGCTGAGATGCCGTTGCGGGCATATTGGGATGTTCCATCGTAGGACCTGGTGATAACGCTCCCAGCCAACACGAGGTCGAGGTCCCTTCTTATCCTCCTGTCTGATTGGGTCGGTGTTTGCTGGTCTTCATCTACTCCAGGCGTTTGTTCGCCCTCGGTGTTCATGTGGGAAGAGGCTGACGCTGTTGCGTTGGTGGTTGTTGTGGTGGTGGGAGTCGGTGACTGCAATGCTCGAGGCGGAGGAGGACCATGGCTGCCCGCAACCAGCGAGAGGGACTGCAACGTTTTGGCTGCCTCCATGCCTCGTTTCTGCAAGTTGCAATCCTGACTGGCCCGGAACTTGCCGTTATTCAGTTCCCGCGGTTCGTTGTTCTCCCGACGCCTTCAACAGTCGTTCTCTCTTACTTACCTCTTCTCACCTGGTGGTCGACTTTTTCTCGAGAAGTTCGGCGTTATATCCCACACGGAGATCGCAACTCAAGTTGTGCAAGTTGCTCAGTCCGCATCGTCACCTCAAACTCTGAGCATCGACAGGTACGTTTCATAGATCCTTTTGTCAAGCTTGCATAATAACGATCCATCTAAGGCATAATGGAAAGCAGTGCCAGTCCCTCCGTTCAGCCCTCTAGCATATCCAGTCTACCTCCGGAAATTGTTGTCGTCATTCTTCATCACCTGATCACCCCCCACAATCGCGTGTTAGGTCGACGCTATGACGACCTCATCCGAACCACCCTCACAACCTCATATGTCCGTCAGGTCGCCCTGGCCTCTCCAACCCTCTGGACTCGCATAGAGATCACCGACAAACCTGCCTCATTTGAGCTGGCCAAGGCTTGCCTCAACCGGTCGGGCTCGCAAAAGTTGGACGTCGCCATTCGCATTGCCATCCGAGTCGGTCCCAAGATACCTGGCGTGTTCGCACTGGTGAACTATGTGGCTAATCGCACACGAGAACTGCGGCTGCAGATAGGGCTCGGTCAGTCCGCTCAGAGGAGTCAACTGAACGATTTCCTGGCAACCCTCGAACTACCGGCGTTGGAGTGTCTGGAGCTGGATTTTTGGGACCCAAGGGAGACTTGGCTGCCGACGCATCCTATTCCGCTGCCGACGGGCGCGGCAGGGCTTCGGTCGATATCCTTGGTTCATCTCCGTCCGATTCTGCCAGCACCGGCAATCAGTCACTTGAAGCACCTGTCGCTGTCCTCGGCGGCGTTCCGTAAACTGCCGCTAAAGAATGTGTGGGAGATTCTTGCTCAATGCGACCAACTGGAGACGTTAGAGCTGATTGGAGAGGGTAAAACGGACATTGTTCGAGGATGGCTCCCGTCGGACAATCAAGGGCAGCAGGCGACATTAGCACCAAGGCTTCGATGCCTGACCTTAAAAGGGTTAGACAGTGGCTCGTTGGCCCACGTACTCCTGTGTCTCGAGGCCCCCGTTCTAGTGGAAGTTTCGCTAGTAATCCTTGGGTTTAAAGACACATGGAGCGCCCGCTACCCGTGGGTGGAGTCCACCGCGCTCCGCCCAATACCATCAGTATCCAAACTAGATATCACTTTCCCGTCGCGGGCCAGGGATATCACGGTCACGGCTCCCTTCCCGAAATTCCTTCACAACACCTTTCCGAACATCGAACATCTTTCCCTTCCAAGTGGTAGGGCTTATCCCCTATTATCATTCTGGGCGGACATGTGGGAGGACGCAACCGCCCTACCGGGTGCATCCTGCTGGCCGTGCCTTCGCCGACTCACTCTCGTAGATTCGCCTGAAGCCTGCGAGTTGGCATGTATCGAGAAGCTACAACTCTGCCGCCGCTTCCTAACCGTGCGGGCAAAGAGGGCACTGCCAACCCTGGAAAATGTTTCCCTAAATCTCTGCGCCGATGCAAAGAAGAGCCCTCAATTCGAAGTATGGATGGATGATGTACGCCGATTATTAAACCAAAATGCTCTATGACGCAGGGTGAGTGCGCTATGGTATGCATCTCAGCCGACTCGGGGGAATCCCTACCTAATCCCCGATCTTCCCTTTAGGACCTTCCATCACTCTTGAGGCTAGTCCACTACTTCATAATCCCGCCAAATGCTATGGTTCACTGGATGAACGAAACGTAGCAACGTGCGCGGACGCCCGCCAACGCCCATTCCTTACGACGGATCCTCTTCATTTAGATTTAAGAACCCTTTTCGAGAATGTCTGCCTCCTTGCACATTTCATCCATATATTCCCGGTCCCCCTTAGAGACCTCACAACCTCATGTAATTACTTCAATTCCCTAGACACGCTAACAATTACTGTTCCGGAACCCCTTGGGTACTCATTACTTTACCTCGGACTTGTGAAGGCGGGAACACCAGGTATTCTGGTCTGCTCGACGTCAGCCGGGATAGGTTCCCGCGGTTCATCGATGGTTCATCGATGGTTCATCGGTAATCCTCCTCGCAACTGCAACTTGCAACGTCGCTGGCGAGCGACAGGAGGGTTGCTCCCCGCCCAGACCTGTACTTTCCGACCTTGCAAAAAGCCACTTCGATGAGAGACGGCTTGTTGATTTTGGTGCGGTTTTTAGCCAGCGTGGCAAAATAAAAAGTGTCAAATTCATCCAGAAGTATAGTAGTGGGACGAAAGCCCCGCGTTCGTCGGCCGTCGCCGCCGAGACGCTCGTCTTTCGCTGGACAGAGATCGTGTTATAGGATTTCTCTCCTCCAAGCACAGCGCCCTTGTGGTATTGAAATACCGATGAAGTATGCTGCTTATGCCTATCCGCGGGGTGCCAGTGCCACTCGACTGTTGCGAGCGGGTGCCATGATAGTTTCCGTTAACACAACCATCTCCAAGGTAATTTTCCCTCAGGAATCCCCAGCCCCAGAGCTGACAGTTATTCTGCTCGGCTAAAAACCCAAAACGGATCGCTACCGTATAACTTTGCTTCATCCGCCTTGACAAGGGCAACCCACGCCCCAACGCTAGTGGTTGCCAAGACACGTGTACAATATTCCTAATACAATTCACATGTGTATCACTAGTGATAATGGCATCATCTGAGCTAGGTATCGCAGCGCGCTCCCAACTTAGGTCCACGAAGACAGCTGATTGGCTACTCCGAGATATCACACCAACCGTGGGACGTAGATGAACGGTGTTTTGATTTTATGAGGCGGGTGGATAGGGGTTGGCGAGCAACCCAACTTCGTCTCTCGCCGAAGTTCTCTTTCCCGATCGTTTACTGAACTCTTGCCTCCATAAAATCTATTGTTCCGATTTCAAATCTCGGGAGCCGGCGAATCGCAACCATTACCCCAGACAGCGAACGCGACACAAGGTGCATTTCACGGATTTTGTGTTCAAGGTCAAAGTACAGCATGCTAACCACCTACCAAAAGAACCATGGAAAGCGACCAAGGTGTTCAACCCGCAAGCTTATCAAGCCTCCCTCCCGAGATTGTCGTCGTCATCCTCCGTCACCTAGTCACCTCAAAAACTGGGAGGCTGGGTCGACGTTACCACGACCTCATCCGGACCACTCACTCCAACTCTTACGTCCGTCAAGTCGCCCTAGCATCCCCAGGCCTTTGGACTCGCATAGAGATCACCGACAACCCGGGATCATTTGAACTAGCCAAAGCCTGCCTCAACCGGTCGGGCTCGCAGAAGCTGGACATCGAGGTCGCCATTCGCATGGCCGTCCGGGGTGGTCAAAGGCTTCCCGGTGTCCTCGCGTTGTTGAAACATGTAGCTAGTCGCACAGGAGAACTGCGACTGCAGATCGGCCTCTACAAGGCCAGCCAATGGGAGAAAATGAACGCTTTCTTGGACACCCTCGAGCTCCCGGCACTAGAATATCTGTCGCTGGACTTTTGGGATCCGTTGGATACAGGCTCGTCGACACGTCCTATCCAACTTCCAAAAGGCCCTGCGGAGGGTTGGTCAATATCTCTAGCCCACGTCCGACCTACGTTGCCGTCACCTGCGATTAATCAACTGCGGCACATAACACTACACTCGGCCTCGTTTCGGAAATGGCCCCTAGAGCAGTTATGGGTTATTCTTGCCCAGGCTGAACGGCTAGAAACCCTGGAGGTGGTCGAAGAAGGTACAATGGATATTGTCCAACCCTCGGACTTGCCATCGGATCCAAAAGCGATCATACCGAGACTTCGGAACCTGACCTTAAGTGGCTTGAGCAGTTATTTTTTGACCCATCTGCTCGTCAGTTGCGAAACTCCCAATCTGGAGGAAATTCAACTGGTGATTCTTGGATTCGAGGACAAGACGAGTGCCGATGCCGGCTGGCGTTACCCATGGGTGTTCATTACCGCCATCCGTCCGATACCATCTGTATCTGCCTTGGACATCACATTCTTGCCGCGTATCGGCCCCCATATCACCGTCGGAGCTCCGTTCGCCAAAGTGCTTCGCCACATCTTCCCAAATACCGAAAATCTTTCACTTTCACACTATTCAGCCGGCATCCTCTTACCGTTATGGATCGGTATGCTGGAGAATGAAAACGCCCTGTCCCACGCGTCTCACTGGCCTCTCCTTCGCCGACTGACTGTCTCGGGCCCGCATGAGTACATCGAGTGCACGTGTATCAACAGCCTGAAAATATGTCGGGACTTCCTGAACATGAGAGCGACGAAGTCTTTGCCAGCTTTGGTAGATGTTTCCATCCATCTCTGCTTCAAAGCAAAGGAGGACCCTCAGTATGAACCCTTTATGGATGATGTACGGCGACTGATGGAGAAAGTTGATCTGTAACGGGTCAGCCGATTGCTAGGAATTCTTTATTATCACTTGTCCCCTTTGTAGTATGCTCTACCAATTCGGAATGCAGCTTCCAACCTGCCCGTTCCAAATAAACACTGAAACTCTTCGCAATTGCTTTTAAAAGAGTCATTTACAAGGATATCTCTCTACTTGCACTTCTTGAAATTGTATTCACGCCGACCGGTCTGCCCTCGGTCCCCGAACAACCGCGCAACCTTACTCCTACAGGTGAATATTCTGGGCGCTCGGACAATTTATGCAACTTCTCTGGGACCCCAGAAATATACAATGATCTATTTAAGGCTCGGTGCACTATAGAACAAGACAACCTGTCCGGCAGAACGGCCAGAACGTTCTCCCTGAGGTAAGGCTATCAACACAAGTCCTTTTCGGAAGCTTAGACTTCTAAGTGTATGCAGGCTGGCATTTGACTCACAGGTATGCCGGAGTGAGCCTAACCTGTATTTCAGCCGGAATAATTTCCCTAAATTGTGCAGGGACTGGTTGCGTTTCTGGGTCGCCAAGTGCCATCTTGTTGCAGGCTTACCTTATCGTCTAATCCGATTCTGACCTCGGTGCATAATGTCATAGCCCATCTGCTATCTTATTTCAAGGTGAAGTAAATCTGAGTTCTTATTGAAATCGTCTTGATTACGATGCGAGAGATGCTGCGGGACTGAGCGCTGAAGGGAATGGGTTCCCGCGGTTCGCTAATCTTGTGCCTTGCGAACCTATCGGCCACCAGTCAACCATCCCCAACCTACGTTCTCTTTCACGATCTCCCACTGAACTCCTTTCTCCAGGAATCTACTGCTGTGATATCTTTCGAACAGTCGCGCAACTTTGTGCGAATCATTTAATCATCACATTTGGCTCCAACAGTAAACTGCCAAACAAGGTGCATTTCATGCTTCTGTCGCTCAGCTTAAGTACGTACTAACCACCTAGTGAAGGAATCATGGAAAGTAACCACTCCACCGAACCTTCGAGTTTATTCAGCCTCCCTCCCGAAATCATTGTCATCATCCTGAGTCACCTGGTCACCTCGAACAATTACGTACCGGGTCGACGTTATGACGACCTCATCCGGGCCACCCTCTCAAACTCTTATATCCGTCAGATCGGCTTGGCCACTCCGAGCCTCTGGACTCGCATAGAAATCACCGACAACCCGGCCACATTTGAACTGGCCAAAGCCTGTCTTGGCCGGTCGGGAGAGCAGGGCCTGGACATCGTCATTCGCATTGCCTTCCGGGTCGGCGACAAGTTGCCTGGTGTCTTCGCGTTGGTGAAACATGTGGCTGGTCGCACACGAGAATTGCGGCTGCGAATCGGCCTCGGCAAGCCCATTCAGTGGGAGCAACTGAACGATTTCTTGGCAGCCCTCCAGGTCCCGGCCCTGGAATGTTTGGCGCTGGAGTTTTGGGATCCGAGGGAGGTTGGTTCATCGACACGTCTTATTACACTTCCAAGCGGCGCTGGCAGGCTTCGGTCGGTGTCACTGGTTTACCTCCGACCCATTTTGCCGTCGCCTGCGATTTGTCAACTGCAACACATCTCACTGTGCTCGGAAACCTTCGAAAATTGGCCGCTAGAGCATTTGTGGAACATCCTCGCCCAGACTGAACGGCTGGAGACCTTGGAGCTCATCGGACAAGGCACAACGGATAATGTCCGAAGCACGCTTCCCTTCAAGAATCGTACGGAGCCGGCAGCCGTGACACCGACCCTTCGACGCCTCGCAATAAGTGGGTTTGACAGCGGATTATTGGCCTACATGTTGCTCAACTTGGAGGCCCCTAATCTCGAGGAGGTTTCGCTGGTAATCCTTGGATTCAAGGATACGTGGACTGCTCGCTACCCGTGGTTAGATGTTATCGCCATCCATTCGATTCCATCCGTATCCACCCTGGAGGTCTCTTTCTTGCCGCGCATCAGCCCGGTCGTCGCGGCACCATTCCCGAAATTCCTTCGCAGGACATTTCCAAACATCGAACACCTCTCCCTTTCACGCTACACAGCCACCATCTTCTTACCATTCTGGACAGACATATTGGAGGACGCAGACGCCCTGCCCCCCGCATCTTGCTGGCCTCTCCTTCGTCGCCTCACTGTCACAGGCTCGGATGAGTCCTGCGAGTCGTCCTGCCTCGAGAAGTTGAAGATATGTCGCCGCTTCCTAGCCCTGAGGGCAAAGAGATCTCTGCCAGCTCTAGATGCTGTTTCTTTGTATCTCTGTCCCAAAACGAGGGAGAATCCCCAGTACGAATCTTTGATGAGTGATGTATCCCAGTTACTGAACTAGGATGATTCCGAGAGCTGGACGAATGGGCCGTAGTAGTATGTCCCATCAAATCCTTAGGTTTCCCGCTGTTTAGTCATGATACGCCATTCCTTTGACGCCTTTGGCTTTCAAACCGCCTTCCCCCGGGCGACGCAACCATCTACCAGCCATATTTGGTGATCTACACTTCGACATTTCTCCGTTTTATACCTTTTGTCTACTTTATACCTGGGCCACTTCATAACCACTTGACAATATTAGCAATTGTCCCAGATTTGAACTACTCAGACACGCCGGACAAGATGATCTTGAGTTCCGAACGTTAGAGGAAGGATTCAATCGAAGCTAGTGAGCAGCTCTCCATCAGGTCGGCAACTCGGCCATCGATATTTCGAACTCAACTGCCGAGCCAGCCTCCCAATACAAGGGGTCATTTTCTTAATGGTTTCGAAATCGCGTCCACCCCAAAAAATCCTCTACCAAGGTAGCAGGGAAAAGACCCACCACCAAAGGTAGCGGGATCCGAAAGGTAGCGGGATTATCATATCATGCGTAGCTAGTACAATGGCTGGAGTCGTAATTACATATTGTGCTCTTGCTTTAAGAGCTCGAACATTTCCTTATCATGTTCCTGGGTGATCAAGTCTCCACCCTGGACGCCATGGGCCCAACAGACCTTTGGGTTCAAGTCGTAAGGATAGAACTGGCTGCCCTGCATTCCCGCACAGTCAAAGTCGACAAGCATAGCGCCTTGCTCGGTTTTCTCCTGGCTTGCCGGGCGGTCGCATAGCATGACATTCGGGCCCCGGAGATCTCCAAACACGAAGCCCTCCTCATGTAACAACGTGAGCGCTGACTCAATATCACTGAGAACCCGTTTTCCGATGGGGCCGTTGCCCAAGGAAGCCAGGTCTTTTCCTTGGATCGAATCCATGACTACGACGGTCCAACCGTTCGTCAACTCTTGACAGTGTAGGATTTTGGGCGCCAGGTTTGCTTTCGCCAGTAATCTATGGGCTTCCTCGGAGTACTTTCTTGTGAATCTGACCTTGACAGGATACTCTGTACTCTCATTTGCCTTTTTGACCATAGCGTCGAACATCGCCCGTCCTGAGCGACCGACCAGCAGGTTGCCGCTGGTATACCTGAGGGTGAATTTCTCCGTCTCTCCAAATTTTTGGAAGGTAGGCGAGAAATCGGGTAGGTTGGCCTCTTTCTTGGGCTCTAATTTCTGGTAGTATTCTTTCAAAGTTTGGGCACCCCGCTTGAGTGCCGCGAAGACCTTGGCTATTGCCAAATGATCCGCCTCGGTATCCGGTCCCTGGCCATATGCACGCGGGAGGCTGAGGCATTGTACGATGAATTCGTCAGTGAGGATTCCACCGTAGACTGACACCCAAGGACCGGAGATGCAGAGTAGGAAACAAGGACAGCAACACGCATTCCGGTAATCTCGCATCTGTTCAAAGCAGAATTCAGTCCAAATATGTGCAGAATGTCAGAATAACGCACATGCTCCTCGAGCCAGAACTTTCGATATGAAAACGCGCATTGAGCCATAGGATCGCATCCGCTGGAACCAAGCTCGTTTTGCATCTCCATGAGTACAACTGGGAATCCTATACCAGTGGAGGCCTCGAACATGACACCATCGACTTCCCAAGCGTAGCCCGGGGGAGGTCCTTCGGGGCGACCTATGCATTTGGCGAGGCTGGCCACAGTGGCCGCATAGCGTTGAGCCTCGGTCGAATAGAAATCGGCGGAGCGCCGGAGAAAGTCGAGAGTTGCTTTCCTATGCTGTGAGTCCGGTATCGCGGTTGGATCGGCGACGAGGGCTAGGAATTCAGCGAAGACGGGGTGGTGGATAGAGAGGGAGCGCCCTTTGTGGCCATTGGGCGACCCATGAACACGGGATGCAAGCATTGTTCTAAATCCATTGACGAAGCCCTGGCGGCCTCGTGGGGTGCTACGGCCCGGCGGGCTTGTTGGACAACGGTCTCGCGATCTAGTTGTAGCAAGTGGTCAGCCAAAACGATGTTCCCCAATACGTCCGCGATAACAGGCCATACGTTTGACAGGGTCGGCCGTCGACAACGAATCGATGGATTGGACGTGACCCATACCCAACCTCCTGAAGCACTCGGATTGGAGGTCATCGAGCAATGCTTTTCCAAATTTCACCACCGGAAGGGTCACTGCCAAAACTTTTGCATCAGCTCTTTTGGCTGACAAATCGAGACCATGCAACAGCATTACCTGAACGTGGGGGATTGGCGGTAAGGGTTACTTGGGCTATGAGCTCCAGTATAGCAGCCAAGGGGGGCTCCGGGACGGTCATGCAATTCTGAAGAGTCAAGTTCAAAGCCTTGAGCGGTTCGGTGGTCTGGATGAATCCGTGATTCATCGCAGCCTCCAGGAATTTCAGGATATTGGCGGCGAGATCAGCTAAGTTATCCTTTACTTGAAGTTTGGCTTGGCCCTCGCTCGGGTCGACGTGAATAAACACATCTGTTCGGCTCCTCTTTTGCAGCCGCGGGGATGGGTCTTGACCCTGAGGCCCGCGCTTGTTCTCTGCAGCACCAGGGACCGGATCGTTTTGTGAAATACTTGCTTCAAATGGCTCATTGCTTCTCAGAGGGCTAGGCGATTCAGTGGTCATCTGGGAAGACTGCATGAGGTTATGTTCGAGATAGGTAGAGGTGGGTACATCCGGAGGTGGGGCGGTGGTTGCGGGAGCGGCAACGACGCTTTGGGATATAGAAGCGGCAGGAAGAATTTAAACCGTGGGATATTACAGCACACTAGGGACAAAACATGTACATGCAACAAGCCCACTTTCTGTATCAATACATTAGCGGAACCCTATAAGCCAGACAGCCGTTGCAGCACTATGTCCACGCCATTCTCGTGTGCGAGAGGGGCATATTAGCAAAGGCAAGCTAATTGTTGCTAGCTCCTCCAGAAACCCCAGGCGGTGGGCAGGAGGCCACTCTGCTTCGCTCCTGTACTGATCCAACTCAAAGGGAACCCCGCTTCCATGAAAGAATCATATGTAGGCTCGACCATCGCACCGATATTTTTGGAAGCCAAGCCTGAAATTTCTCTCAGGCAGAATGGTTCCCATCCACAATGGGAGAACTGACCGGGTTCCTGGCTGTCGCTCGTACCGTCGTCGCAGTCTTGTCCCCACGGCCCGGTCAGGGTGAGCCCGCGCTCTTCCCGAAAAGGAACCCAAAGTCACCTCATCACGTTGGGGGTGGCAGTGTTCTCTCACCTGATTTCTGTGATTGGGAGTTGGTTGTGATCGTCAAAGGAGCGTGGTTTTTGTCGTGTTGCAATCTGCTTGGTTGGCGGTCTTCAAATTCGCATCGAGGCTTTGCAACGCTTCGTTCGAATGGTGAAACATCGGTGATTTCATTACGGACTATGTAACCTATGTACCTAGTAAGAAAAAAAAATGCGGAGTGTGAACAAGGAGTAAAAAGGAGGAGAAACCAAAACGAGAGGCTCCGGGAGACGTTACGTTAAATCCAGTAACGTCGTATCCTGATAATGTGAATGAAAAAAAAAAAGTTGATAAATAATCCCCAATAAGAGAGAGATAGAGAGAGAGAGGAGAGAAGAAAAGCGGAGGAAGCACAACACCGCGTGCGTTGCGGCAAACAACAGAAGAAAGGACTCTCAAACGCCCACGGGGAAATTAAGACTCGAGAAGATGTTTTTCAAAGCGCTCCAGCAGCAGCACCTATGCCGTTGGTGATGTTCCCAATGCCTTTCCAGAGCCTCTTGATGCTCGACGCTCTGTTCCGGCTCGAGTCGCCACCTCGAGATGCGCCAACGAGAACCCCGGATTCATCGACGACGTCCGCAGTGGAGCTCCTGCGGTGCTGTCGACCTTCCCGCGAGCTCGCGGCAGCAGCGACGGCTTCTTCTAATGCCGAGGGTCTAGAAGAGGTATTGATCTTCAAGTTCAGGCCTGACCCGGCGCGCTTGAGCGTCGCACGAGGTGGGGTAGGTTGCGGTTGTTGCTGTTGTTGGGATATCGAACCCCCACGTCGCGCTTTGGCGGGGCTGGTTACTGGGGTGGTCAGGAGGGGGCCGACCTGGTCGTCCTCTTGAGCGCTGTACTGCGATCGGGTGGACTTGGGGGTGTTGAGCACCGTCGCGGTGGGTACGCGGGATAGGCTCAGGTCGGACATGGCCTCTTCGTAGTCGTCGTACAGCGAACCGCCGTTGGTCCGTCGAGAGAAACTTCCATGTCGAGAGCCTACAGGGGTAGAGTCGGAGGGGTTGTCCGAGCTAGAAGTCGAGGCTGGGTCTCTAAGTAGTGGTGGCGGCGGGAGTGGTTTGTCGCCCGATTCCTTTACCCTCTGCTTCGGCTGCTGACTTGCGCTCGCCCGCTCGCGTTCCCTCTCTCGCTCTCGGTCCTTCGATGAGGCTACGATCATGAACTCCCTCTGCGCACCCGAGTACGTGGGCATGGGCGGCGGGTTCGCGCGTTCCCCGCGATCTCGTTCGCCCTTCATCTTGGCCGCAGTGGTGGCGTTGAGGTTCGTAGACCTGGAGGTGCTACCTGACGCGAGCAGAGGGGACTTGCTGGTGCCCTCCGCTCCGACCAATTTGCGGCCTTGAAGGTCCTTGCGAGTCGGGAGGGGTGGGGGTACGAAGGACGTGGTCCACATCCGCCCCGAGCTACCCGTTCGAGATGACGAGCCCGTCGAGGCTGTTGCAATTGAGGGTGTATCGAGGTGCTGTCGAGCCGCATTGGTCGATGCTACTACATGGATTGGGGAGGGTCCACGAGAATGATGTGATTGGCCTGTTTACCAAAAGCGAAGAGTACCGTCGGTTAGAATAGGCGCGCAAAATATGTTAATACCAATGAAAGCTGATTCTAACGCACCACTGCCACGACTGCGCCCACTGCCTGCGTCTGACAAACTGGCCACTGAGGATCGGGCGGATCCTGCCGCGGGGGATGCTGGTGCGGATCCTGCGATGGGGGGTAGACCCAAGCTGGGCTGGCCGTGCATGTACGACCGAGAGACAGGAGGGTAGGCGCCGTGCGTCGGTACGAGGGGCGATATTGGGCGTGCAGAGGAAGGAAGGTGTGTCGCAGATGATGCAGGAGAGCCTGTAACCGGAGAAGGTTGGGGCGACATTGATGGCGAAGGCAACGGGAACAAATCCTGGTCCTCGTCTCCCGAGTCGTAGTACTTGTCTGGGCTCCAATTCTTGTTGAGCGATGATGTCGATGCAGCTGGTGATCTTGATAATCCGTCTAGCTTCGATAGAGGATCCAAAGCCGCGGCTGAGCCTGGAGGACAAGAATTCGCGTGCAACCCGGGGCACCCGTCGCTCTCTTCAGTGGGAGGTCCACCAAACCCATCGTCCGACTCGTCATCGCCGTCGACACCATCCATAACCCGATCCCACTTGTAATTGCAAGCTCTCTTCAAGCCGGCCAATATATCTCCCCTTTCCTCAGCGTCATCTCGCTTCTTCTTCGCTGCCGCAGCTGGACTCCAGGAAATCTTGTAGGCATTACCCATGGAGTAAGCTAAATCCGTAGCTTCGCTGCATGTATCGCAACAAGGCTGCAGCGGGATGATTTCTGTGGGAATGCAGAGGTGGTGCGCGGGGGCTGGAGGGGGTGAGGTCGATACTGAGTTTGGAGGGGGTGAAGACCGGGACATTGACCGGCCTCTAACGTGCACAGGGGATGGAGGAGGAGAGTGGTGGAATGCGCCAGGCGGGGTTGGCGAGATGGGTGTTGGTGGGATATCCCGTTGCGGGGACTTTAGGCAGCTCCGAAGGGGTAGTTGCACCGATGGATACGCGGTCAAGGAGTTTTTCCTCGCTCTGCAATACAATCGTATATCGCGATAAGGTTCTTGTTATGTTCCTAGATAGAGGAGAGGACGTACCCGGACACTCGACGTCCTAGCCTTGGGCTGGTGGTGGCACCAGGCGAATCGTCGGCGACTTGGAGCGCGCTCGACTCGGCGGACGACGATCGTCGAGCATGCGCTGACCTCCCTCCTAGTGTCGAAGGTAGATGTAACGCGAATCCCTTCGCGATGGGGTTGAAGGCCCGAAAGATGGCACCAGCGGCCCCAGAGGGGGATTGGCTGGGGACGGTGAGTTCATGGTCTAGGATAAGGACGCAAGATTGACTGAAGTGGACTGCTCGAGCAGCAGATTGGGCCTCCATATCATGGAAAGCTCGAGCCTAGAGATGTCGTCGGAATCGCGAGTAGAGAGTAGAGGGTAGAGAGTAGATGGTAGAGAGAGAGTAAGAGGATGGGAGGAGAGGGCGTGATGCAAAGACCTCAGGGGCCTTTTTGGGAGGGACGAAGGTTTGGGCTCCACAAAAACCGAGAGATCGTTCGACGGTCCGATGCCCCTCTCGCAACTTTGAGCAGGATGCCCTACTGGCTGTCGTCGTCGTCGTTGCTCGTCGCTGTTTTTGTTACAGGACGATTCTTTTTTTTTTCTTGCTGGCGTTGGGAATTGATGGGAGGGAAGGGGGAGGCTGGTTTCGATTCGGACTGAGAAGCAGTCGGGAACAGGGGTGGGGGGCGGAAATCACAACGACCTCGCAGCCTCCAGGATCCTTGTTTTCCCGGCTGCGATGGATGGACCAATCCTCCCTCGCCCGGCTTCCATCGGGGAACGTGCACAAGAACGTCTCATACTCAGGATCATCATCGACGTGCGCTGTTCTTTTTCCTTGGTCCGCTTTGTGGCGGTTTAGGCAAGACCGTGCATGTGCCACCTTCGCATCGTACCATTCCCTTATGCCATAGCGCACCGTGTCGCCCCTTTTAGCACGTAACAAGAGACAATCACCGTTTCAGGGCAGCTGCAACATTCGCTTGAGCCCGGCCTCAAGGCATACTTAGGGGTCTTCTCTCGTGATCACCCCGAGAACTCGTCCGATATTCGGATTTGGACTGTGTTCTATGAATTCCTCGGCACGAGGATAACTTTAGCTACACGCTAGCCCAATTATTGAATCCGTTCCCCATCACGAATGAGCTCATTGCAACGACAGGGACAACCAGATGTGCGAACGCGATGTCCGATCATGTCGACCGGACCTTCTTGCGCATGTGGCCCTAGATAGACCAACAACCCAGACGCCTATTCTTGGCACCGGCACGCCGAGTCCCTCATCGGGGACCATTCCAGATGCCACCTCATTCTAGATGCCACTTCATTTCTAACTCACAAAAAGGCAAAATTAAATACCATCTTCCAATCCATATCCGATATAAAGGGGAGTGGCAATCGGGGGGAACCTTCGACCATCCAACGGCCAACCGCCGTGCACTAGAGTGCCTCTTTGACGACTGCGGCCTGCTTGAAAATTTCGTCAGCAATACATTCCCTTGTCGAAGACTACAAAACCGGTCCCAGCTCACCACATGATTCTTTTTCGCCTTTATCCTCGGAGGTAGAGGAGGTAATCCAGCGCGGAATCTCTCTCCATTGGTGACAAGGCGTTTGGCTTCTGGACTGTTCCTGCTACCCCAGGCACGGGCCGCATTCTGCGGATTTGGATTGGCTGCGGCAGACAGTGAAACGGCAAGAGCGAGTGTAAGAACGAGTGTGGAGCGCATTCGGGAAGGGGAAGGGGCGCGCAGAGGTCTGTTTTTATCGCTGCAATGCCAGCGAAAATTTCCCTTTACATATCCCTCGTTGAGGCTGTATTACCGTTTCCTCAAGCCATGCGTGCAAGGTGGACCTGAGGAAGGACCATCAGTATCCAGTGGGGTGTACCTGATCTACCCTCCCCGATTAGCCGCGGCTCCGAATCTCGTGGCGACACTTGCACCCTCCGTGCCCTCAT